>JANAVB010019622.1:0-27327 GCA_029216955.1 Iris pallida
TTGAATAAGTTTCAGAGGTTGCATCTATTTAAGCAAGTGTTGGAACTTGTAGACAGTTCACACTCACAAGGACTCGTTTTACAGAATCTACGACCATCCTATTTCCTCATTTCACCTTCGAATCTAGTTAATTATGTTGGTTCTTTTGTCCCCCTGAGTCGGATGGAACAATCTACGAGTTCGGCAGATCAAGATGTTAACTACATGGAGCATCATTCTAAAAGGAAAAGGTACTTTGAACATGGTCACAAAGAGCCTGGAATTTCATCTCTAAAGCACCTGAAGCATGATGAACCATATAATTCGAATAGGATGCATGGTTATCCAGTTGTATCTAGTTATGGTCGGCAGCATGCCGTATCAAAGCTTCGGAAGTTGGAGGAGGCATGGTATGCTAGCCCTGAGGAGCTGAAAGAGTGCATATGCTCCTTTTCTTCCAACATTTACAGTCTCGGGGTTCTTCTTTTTGAGGTAAAAAAGTTAGGCTACACTCATAAGTCCACTTTAGAATAACTTGCTATGCTATGTTCTATAACTGATTCTGCTTACATGTTACTTTGCCAAATGCCAACACATTCTACCATATGAGGGGACCTTCTGCTGCAATTAGTTTAGGAACTTGAAGTCTGTGTGAATGATAACTTCAGGCATTCTTCTAATCTCTCTACCTATCATAATATGACAAGTTTTTATGTAATTTGTGAATGTTGTATGTCAAAAGGATATGTACATGCTGTATGCACAGTACTTTGTTCCTGTTAGCCCTCATAAAATGAATGTATACTGGGGAAAGAGTCTGGTAAAAAACAGGGAAAATGGAGTATGCTTATTATCATACGAATGTTGATTTAAATGATTCTGTATCTATAGTTCTATACAAGCATCAGATTGGTCCAAACTCGTAATTTTTATTTTAATTTATAGTGGTAAGTTGGTAAAACTCCTAGGTGAATGTGCAAAAGAAGACAAAGTCTTTATACCAACTTTTTGAGACCAGATACATGGTCTCGTCCGGTGGCGGATCCAGAATTTTTTTTGAGGGGTGGTGAAATGACTTAACTTGGACTTTGAGGGGAGAAAAGTTAAAAAAGAATAGGCATAACGTGGCTAGAGAATTGAACTAAAGACTAAAATCTATTCACTTACCAACTAGGCAACCATTTACTTGTGATTTTTTCATAGAAAATTAAGCCCCCAGCCTAGGGTGGGTCCGTCCCTAGTCTCTTCCATTCTGCTTCTATAAGGATTCATTTAATAAAGATCCGACAAAGTTTTACTACTGCTACTAATTCAACTCTTCTCAAGGGCCATATCCTTTGTGACATTACCAACAACTGTAATTCATTTTGGTTGTGAGAGAAAATGTTCTCAATTGTATGGAGTCTGGACATGTGCAACATAGACAATAGATTCACTGGTTAGGAGCAATAATAAATTAGTTAAAGGAGTCCCTAAAAGTAGGGTAGGCCTAAATGGACTCAGATTGAGGCTGCAAAAAAGGATATGGCTTTTGTTAATGTTACGGATGACAGGTCCTTTACAGAGCATGAACGGATGAAAATGATTCAAGATAACAGCTGGCCCCAAAATTTGGGATTTAAGGCTTTATTGTTCTTATTGTTATTGCATAGTACATTTTGGTTGTACATCATAGTGAAAGCATGCATGAATAGAACAGTGTCCCTCTTTTTATTATGATGGCCAAATGATGCACTTTACAAATCATTGTAAAATTTGATTCTCGGTCTTAAGGCATTTCAGGAATGTATAGTGTGATAAAATTAGAGATTGATCCAAGTAAATTGCTCATATCGTCACTGTCATCATTTAATCTTTTCCCATCAAAGTGGGTTGGGTATGTAGTACAACTGTCTGAGATGGCTCCGCAAATATATTCACCAAACAATGTCACCCACAATCAACAACACATCAACCATGTCAGTTGGTGCCAAGCTCGTGGGTAAGGAAACTATAGATTAGTAGGGGCTTTGCCATAATCCTAGAGATCCCAGTTGGCAGATAGGAAACCCAGTTTTTTGTCATGTGGTTTAAGTTCATGCAACCCAATAGCATCCCTCTAAATTTCCCTTAGACCAATGAAATTTCTAGTAGAAGGGGGGACATAATGGGATTCTCTTGTGGTAATCTCTTAGGCGTAGTGCATATGTTACAAGTTTCAGTAGCTTTCCTTGTCCATGCTGCAGCCACATAATATCTCGAATCTTAACATTGTCAGTTCAAATCCTCTTTTTTATGGGGTGTATCCTGTTTCATTGGTAACTTCCATATCCTCTTTTATTGCCTCGATACAGGTGCATTTTGGTCTTTCCTTTTTTTTTCCTAGCAAGTCTCAACTTCAGCTACCATTCTAACCAGCACATCTATTGAAATACGTTGGATGTCCATACCTACTAAAAAATGTTGCCCATCATATTCTCAATAAAAGCTGCCACTTCTCATCAATGCTATCGGGGATTTAAAAGCTCCTTTAATTTTGTTATAACACTGCAAATGAAAAGTAACAAGATAGACAGTGATTTGGTAGATAAATGTTACATCTGGTAGTTCAGGTGGTGATAACATGGACAGAGACTCTAAAGAAAGTTATGGGAAGTTTACAGGGTTTCACTATAACCTTATAGAAAAGCTTAAACTAATAATTGCAAGCTTTTGACTGCTTCAGTTCTCTACCACTACTTCCTATATATTGATAGAAATAATGTTATTTAATGATGTTTTAACAATTTTATATAATATTGTTTACATGCTTGATAAACTTCAGAAAGAAAATGTGAAAAAGAGATAATTCATGACAGCAAACATAGTACTAACCATGTGTCTCGTCCGAACCAAGGTTCAGGTATCAGTTTCGAACCCTTCTTATCGTCTTATGAATGTTGGTATCGACACTTTCGGCAATTTTCAACCAGTGTTTCATTAGGAAAGGTAAATAACTATGTTGCAGAAATATAGATTTAGGAGACATTACGTATATGGATGCACGCATTTCAAATAGGTATAATGAACATGAACACAATATGGGTACAAACACGATACATATACGAGATACAAACATTTTCGGATAGGTACATATAGTACAAGGTAGTCCTATGTTGCACGAATACAAACATAGATGCCAATTTCCTGTGTTCGTGCGACATAGGTAAATAATAAAAAAAATTTATTAAAAAAGTAGATAATATTTAACGCATTTGTGTATAATTTATGTATTATTTGTTGTTTACTGTTTGTTTTGAATGGATTAATATTCGACATTGCTGAATCATTCACCCGTCATATACGATGTTTTTTCTTTATTTGTTTTTAGACAACGTACAACCACAACTAGCGTAAAAGGAATAATTTTAAGATGCTTGACTGTTATGATTATCAATATACAACTTTAACAATTGGTAATGGTTATTCCAGTGACGGATATTATCGAACAATATAACATATTGCTCTTAGACATGACCGAATCATTGTGTTGACATCAACTTTTTCATACTTTTATCTTTCTCTTTTAATTTTTCTTTGTTGAACTAGAAAGAGAATCCCAAAGGTCGGTCTTGGATGGTGTCGGTAGGAGTCAGTATCGGACGAGGACTTGCCAAAGGCCCAAAATGACATGATATGGTCGATTGGTAGCGGTATTGGCGATACTGCAAGCCTTGGTCCCAACTTTTAAAACTATAATCTAGATAAGTAATTACTTTTGCCCATGCGACTTCATATTCTTCTAAAGTTGACCGATATCATTTCCGAATTTACAATATTTAAAGGAAGAATAAAGATTTAGAAACAAAGATCACATTGAGTGTATCAAGATGGCTAAATTCTTGGAATCTCAATTAGAGGTGGTAGAATTTCAGCACTCAAACTAAGGTCTTCCTATAGATTGCCTTGCAAAATATACGACTGAAAAAAGTCAAAGAGAAAATTATCACCTTGCTTGCCATGGGCAGATCTAGGAATTTCTATTAGGGTACCAAGTTAAAAGTAACTTATACGTCACAATTTTCATGAGAAATAGAAGTATTATAAATTTGATAGAATATATCTTCAATTATGGTTTCCCAATGGGCAAAGTCCATAGACTATTTTTGTTATTTAACTTTTTTTCTTTAAGATGTTTCCATTGAAGTTATTGCCTTAATTTTTATGTAACCTACCATTTACTAATTGACAAAAAAGCTAAGTTGAATAGAGATAAGGAGAGAAGCGAGGGGGGCACGTGATTGCGGTTTCCAAAATAAGGTGCACTACGAGGTGTGATTGGTGGCAACTACAACAATTACAAGGTACAACACTTTGTTGTAAATTAAATGTTATGTTTGGCTTCATTCAAGTAGATAAGAATATAAAAGAAAAGATTTAGGAAAATTGGACAACTTGAAACATGGGAACATGGAAAACAATAATAAGGGAAGAGCAAACTTAATACATGGAATATATCAATAAACACTTCTTCTTGATCACATCTTGCAAATCGACATAATAATATATCTTTATTAAAGCTATTTTTCACTTAAACATATTTAACTATCATGTTTTCGCATACTAATACCATGTACTATTTTATAGACATTTTGCTACTTCACGTATTTTCAGGAAAATGGGGAATAACCATTTCCCGTCCCTCGTGTAAAATGGGGATATTAACTCCAAAATTTATGGAACTCCTAATTATTAATAAAGTTACAAATACAAATAAAACAACAACAATAAACCCTTTATTTTCAATTTTCTGCGGTCGGTTGTTTGAATCCTTTTCTTTTATTCATCTCTATTAAGGGCCGCGTCCTCTCTAACACTAACAAAATCAACATCCTTCGTTAAACTACCATCTTGTGGCCTACCTTTTAGTCATAATAGCTCTTTTAACTTCTATCTAAATGGAGCATCATTTTGGTTTTCATGACACATGTCCGAACCATCTAAGAAGATATTCTCTCATGTCACCTCCAACTTTTCACGAATATATTTATTTATCATTACGTTAATTAATGTATCGTTACTCATCCATTTAGCATTTTCATTTATGCTACATTAAATTTATGGACATGTTGCTTATTTGTTTGTCATTCCTTTCAACTTTAAGGTATCTTCAAACGACAAAGTACACTAAAAATACTCCTTTATTTTAACGATTCTATTTTATCTCTATGCATGATATCCTTCTTAATCTTTCCGCCATGTTGAATGATTGACCCTAAATATTGAAAAACTCTCACTCCTGTGTATTCTTTGTCTATCTAATGCACTTTCCCCTCATTTCTCTTACCTTTTGGTTGAAGGTACATTCCATATACTAAGTTTTCTTCTTCTAATTTTAAATCCTTAGATTCTAAAGTTTATCTCAACACTTCTAGAGCATCTAACCCTTCTCTATTCTCATCGACCAATATAATATTATAAAAAAATATCATACACTATGTAATCTCTTCCCGAACATGCTGATATTTTATCCATAATTAGCACAAAAATGTAAGGACTTAATGTTGATCCTTGATGTAAGCCAACAATAATAGAAAATGGTTTACTGTCTTCTCTAGTAGTTCACAACGTCGTCGTAACTCAATCATACATATCTTTAATAGTCTCAAACACTACCTCTCTACCATTAGTCGAGATAAACATAAATGACTTCAATCGGGCTTGCATAGGTAGCATGGGCACGATAACGACCATGGAAATGACCATGGCCATGGAATGCTGACCAATATAACTCTGGCCCTAGGCGCGACTGGTACTCTAGGCGTGGTCACAAGAGAAGGTTGTGGTTACAGCAATTGCTGCAAGTGGCATGCCCATTGGTACTTTCCCCCTCTTCTTTTCCCTACCTTCCTCCCCACCTTACCGATGCTAGATGTGGGTCTCGGACTTGATCCAAGCTCGAGCAGGAAATCCATTCTTGCTTCTTTGCCAATTAGGGCCAAGACTCTTTTGGTGCCTATCTAGGATTTGAATAAATATAGAAGGGGTTGAAGAGGGAAAGTCGTGGCCGCTTACGCATCTGTGCTAAGTTCCTTGATTGTAGCCTCGTTAGCATTTGCCACGACATGCCTATGCTCCAAATCGATATTTTGGATGGAGTGGAGTAGAAAGAAACTTTTGTTACTTCAGGAGTACAAAATTTGGAGGCTGTTCATTGGTTGCATGACCTTAAACTGCAAGCCACAATTTAGGTTTACCTACATGCCAACTGGCCACCTAGGTTTTATGGGATGACACTCTCATGCTCATAACTTATTTGGTTAGAAATTTTGTTACGTTCCGATTCCGCTGAATCGATAAGTCGTCACTGAACGTAATGTCGTACAAGTCAAAATTGTTCTTGTACAAGACATCAACGTGCACATATGATAAATCATTTGAATACAAGATTGAAGCAACACAACAACAAAGATGAACACACAATATAGAAAGAAATTTCTTTTATTGAATAACGCAACAAAGTACAATATTTCTCATAAATTGTTGAAATGCCGCCTCAGCTTACATTCCATAAAATAAACAACTAACAGCTGTCATAAAATAATATGATTGTTCCATATATCATGCCCTTTTATTATATTGAAATACAAAATGCCTTTAAAAGAAAAGAACTTCACATATTTCGAAAGAAAGAGCTTCAAAATGCTTCACGAGTCTTTTATTGCCTGGAACGCACACGTTTCCAACACATGTGGAGGAGGGGGCCAGTACGTACATTGGAGAATGCACTGGTAAGCGGTGCCAACCCGACTCACCCAAACCAACAGTATATATGTGAAACATACAATTACTAAAATAATATTTCTAATTTGGATTAGGGTCTATTAACAGTTCAATATCAAGAATACAAATATAACATGAACTTTATTATACAAGCATAACATGAACTGTATTATTTGTATATTAATATTTTACCCACAGTCGACTTGTCCATCCCTACAAAACAAGGATTAGCACTTACCGTCCCTACATAGATAATCATTAGCAATGCAACCTGTCTACATGACGGTCATTGGTGATTCCGACACCATAAAGGACTATATAGGGTATTATGACGCACCCTTCCAGTTCGGGTTGCTAGTTCCACTGAAGATTCCGTAATATCTCGTGCTTGAAGTACGTTCCACATAATTTCTTCCTAGGTCGAAACGGTTCCGTTGTCCCGGATATCGTTTGAGGAAAGCCAAACCTTGTGCATAAGTTCATGATTATGCAAATGCGTATGTTTTAGCTATAAAACATTATGCATGGTAATGGAAATTGAATAAAAGTTGCACAAATTTTTGTTATACTTTCACACTTCTTGAGCCATTGCTTTGAATCATATCTTTCCATTTAAGGATTATCATGATTGGTGATCCATTGGTCCTAAACTATTTCCAATATTATTACACGGTACCAAACTATTTCATAATGCTTTCCATATGAAAGCTCAAGATACACTATCCTCGAGTTACACATTTAAGAGTGTACTATATTCATTCTTGTGCATAAACGCACTAACAGTTTATAGAACTAGCAATTCAATCAATAACAACAATCTAACACAAATGGCTTTTCTTATGTTTATCTTTTACTAAGGCATCAATCAAAGGAAAACAAAGAGAATTCTTGTATTAAGGCGTGAAAAAAAGAAGAAAATAAGGGCCAAAATCATCCACCGATCAGAGAATTGTCAAGAGAAGAAGAATTACTTCGCAACGATTAAGCCTCTGTTATGCGTCCTCCTACAATACCAACATCGAAAAGTATGCTTCTTCCATCTTTTCTCTCAGAAATTTCAAAATGAATGCAGAAATTGATGAAAACAAACAATGAAAACATTCATCGAAAACACAACGAAAACGCATTTCATCAAAATCAAGCAACAAAAATGTCCCATAAAAACAACAATGAAAATGATGGGAAGAGACTCTTATATAGAGTTCATTTTCTAAGACACGATTTATTGCATTTTGGACTTATTCTAACAGAAGATAATCCATGAATAGGAAGGGTTCTCCATGCATTTGTCCCGATCGATTAGATGCTGAAAGGTTTCTCCACTTAACCCATCTCCGAATGGGTTAAAATAGCCACAAGCCAACACGGTGTCATCGCCAGGAGCGAGATAGTACAAATTTGACACCAACATAGAGTTGTGTCAGGTCAACAATTGGTCATTTAACTTTGTCAAATCTTGTATGAAACTTTCTTATATTCCATATTCAACCCCATTATGATGGGAGAAGGCTTTGATGATGAGACCAAATGTGCATGCGATGGTTAAGTACGACGGGAGGCTAACAACGGATATATAAGTGCAAAAATTGATGTTCATGGTATCCGGTTGCACATAAAATAGTACGGGGTATTGTTTTGCAGAAGTGTGGTAGTTGAAGGTGTTAAGTGATTTAATCTCAACTCATCTTTCAAATTTATTTTGATTAAGTTACTAATATCTTTCCTGATATACACATCTTTTTATTCTAAAAATAAACACAGTCACGTCTTTATAAGTTTGTCCTTTAGTGGTAACTTTTTTGGATGGACAATTTTAATATTCTAATAAAATTGATGGGCATTCATACTTTCCCATACAGGATTCCTAAATTTCAGGGTGGGCAGCTGCCCGCCCTTACCCAATGTGAGTTCGCCTTTGTTGCTTGCTGATGGCAAACCCCAGCAGCGCATCTGTCTTGGCCATATGGCATATCAAATCAGATTTACTTAAACTCCTTTGATTTACTGAGTTTGTTTGCTAGCTTATCTTTAAGTTTTATAGTACGCCGTCTTTTGTAGTCAAATGGGATATTAATATGCTAGTTGTTGGACAACCTCTATAATAGAAATTAGAATGCTTAAGCTGTTTGTTAATAGGTCAAAAACTTTTATACAACTAATTTAATGCCCAAGCTCATGAAGGAGAGAAGTCACAACATTTGCATGGAATTTAACACATGGAAATATGTCGACGATTTGGTGTGTCCAAATAAATTTTAGCATATCCGTGATGGGTTTGCCATTTAATATTTGACTCACAGTTCAATTTTGGCATTTCGTGCTTCCTGGAAATATATCTGAGTCTACTAGAGTAAATTGTCGACTATCATAAACAACACTGGCATCAATTTCTTTTTTCCTTTTTGAGATAAGGTCAGTCATGACAGTCCCAGTCCCTGTCCCAGGCTACTAGCACCAAGGCCCCCTCCAATTTAATTATTGCCCGACCCACGCCCACTACCCCCCCCCACCCCCCCCCCCCCCCCCCCCCCCCCCCGCCCCCACCCCACCCCACCCCAAACTAGGCCACCCGCTCGGTGGTACTAGCATCAAAATTAGTGCTACTGGAGATTTTCTGGATAGCCTTTCCCTTCCCTTTGTCTACATAACTCATTATTCACTTTAATCAAAGTTACTGATATGAGGATCTGACAAGATATCCTGAATATCTTATTGAGATATCTTGAAATTCTTGAATTCAATTGGTGGTTTTAGAATGACACAGGGACATGAGCGATTTGCATTCCAAATTAGTATTTATCGTTTAGAACTCTGTATCATTGCTTTCACTAACTGTTTATTAACGTTCCCTAAATTTTCTACTAGTGATTGTCTCAAGAGTGTCCAAGTTAGGACAAGATGCATGTGACATGTATATTTCTTCTCCAAGTATTCTTATTTTCTGGGAGTTCTATCTGAGTGATATATTTTCTCATATTCAGCTCTTTTGCTGTTTTGAAACGTGGGAACTGCATTCGGCTGCAATGTCTGATCTTCGATATAGGATTCTTCCTCCAAGTTTTCTGTCCAAAAGCCCTGAAGAGGCAGGTTTCTGTCTTTGGTTGCTCCACCCAGAGCCTTCTTCTCGGCCAAGTTCAAGGTAATTGCAATCAATTTGACATGCTTGCATATGAAATGATGTATGATCCTTTTAAGGATTTGAGTAAAAATTTATTAAGATCCCTGGTTTCCTTTATTTTAATTTCCATCTTTGTATTATTTTCGCATTTATATGCTTATGGTTTGTGGCCAATAAATAGAGATCTGAGAATATGGCTTTAGACCCATTTCTTAAGTGGCCTGTTACTGCACCTGCACATTATAATAGCATATACGCTTGAATCTAGAGTTGAGATGAGCTTTGCAAGTTAAATTAGTATAATTACATACTTGTATTATTGTTTAAATTTACTTCATAAAATAATATTATATAACTCACGAAAGTCACTTTTCCGGATGCATTAGGTAGTTAATAATTTAATAATTAAATGTGCAGGTGTAAGTTACTCGTTTATTACCCAACTTTTATATATGGGCACAGCGTGCAATTGGCCCGTTCATTTTTCTTTATAAATGAATGCGTTTACGGAAGAGCTCAAGCAAAACATTCTTTGGAGTCGAGAATAACTGGGGGTGAGAAGATACCATCTAAGGACCTTAGAAACATTTGGTGGATGATTAAGGTTCAATGATGGACCAAGGTCAGGAATGTTTAGCACTGAAAATTATAGAACTCCTGAACTAGAATCTGCTTCCTAAATTTCCTGGGCGTGTTTTTCTAGGTCAACCATGTCTCATGTTTGCTGGCTGCGTCATGGTGCAAGGGAAAATTGGCCTAATACATATATGTTCAGTAATAGATGATTAACTTACATGCCAATCGTCATAGATGAAGAACCTCACCAAGTATATGAAGACTATTGGAGAAGGTATCTTAAGTCCATAAATGGATGACAAGGCTCCGTACCAGCTTGAAGTTATAGTTATATAGGCAGTGGAAAAGTACAAAACCTTATGTAACTTTTTTTTCCCCACTCTCGGATCATAAACCAACAAGACAAAAAGACAGCGGGAGTTACTAGCTGAACTATGGCTGAGCTAAGCTTTGAAGTTTGAAAATTGAATCACATTAAATGAGAGCATTTGCCGGTTTGGGTGGAGGAGAATAGGTTTCTACGGTCAATTTTTCCTAAGGAATTCTCCCTTAGCTGGAGTTGTTTTTTTTCTTTTTATTTTGATTTCACATGCCACTAAGGGGGGAAGAATCGGTTTAACCTTAACATGATTTAGTTGATGGTGACTAGCTTAATTGAATGCTGTAAAGACACAAGATCTTTTGGTATGGGAGTTGTATTGGATCATAAAAGAGTTGCTAGACATATTTACTTCATTTTGTAAAGGGTTATAATTATCTTTTACCTGTTGTGAGGGCTTTTACCTGTTTTGTGTTGCTAGACATATCCAATGACTTGCATAGAAAGTACCAAAGAAGTACCCACAATTCCACAAAGTATCCAAAATTTAAACTGAAAATATAAATAAATAAAATTTTGGGTACCTATGCAGTAAGTACCAAGGAGTTCCCAGTAAGTATTTGGTATGGGTACACCTTCCTAGATGGAGTACCCATGCTTCATAGTCTTTCCATTTATATGAAAAATCTTGCTTGGACTGGTACTATGGCCAAAAGTTTTTGGGGGCCATAGTTTGGCTGAATACCTTTTTGCAGTAGTGGCCAGATGGCTATTATGTGAATTAGTGAACTGTGGAAGGGCGAGTACTTGCTCGGTGAAAGAGGCCTTATTGGGCCCCACAAGATTTCGTTGGTAAATAGTGGGTTTTCTGCCCACAGAGCCTTCTCTTTTCACCTCTTCTCGGAAGGGTCTTCCTTTTGGTTGTTGTTTGGACTCTAAGATACATGATGAAGCAGAATTTGAAGAATTTTTGTTAATTTTGCTCTGAAAGGTGCTCTTCCCATTCCTAGTTGTGTACTTTATCCATTCTACTTTTGCTTCTATACGTATATTTTACTACTTGGCTCCTGTTCTTCCTCGAAAATATGCCTTAATACTGTAGCTATCTTGTAAATATGCTATTCTGGTAGAAAGACACCATCAACATTTAGTCTTTACTTAACACCCAAAATCTCTTTAGCCATTTCCTAATCCTCCCTAACAACCATATCCTTGCACCACTTAGCTTTCACGAGAGAATTCTTTTAATTTGGATTCTAAATCAGTATGTTACTTTCTTTTCTTTGGGAAAGCCTGCTCTCCTCTAAAACATCAGCATTGCTCATTTTGAATCCCTATTTCACATTGATATTATATCCTAGGAATTGCAAGTTACATCTCTGCAAGATTATCAGCATTCAGCTGTGAAATTGATTAGGTTGTTTAACATATGTTCTATTTCGTCCATTCAAGAAATTGATTCATAGCTGTGGCAACTAGTCTATTCTTTATGCCAGTAGTAAAGCCTGTCAGCACCTTATCAGTGTTGAAGAATTACTTTGTTAGGGTCTGTTTACATTTAGCAGGGTCTGGCATCTTGATAAGCAGCAACCTCTTGCTTTAGTTTCTTATTAACTTGCATGTACTTTCAGCATTTTCATAAATGGCTGTCATTAGTTTCCCATAGCATTTTAGTTAAAAGAATCCCCTGATACAATTTTTTTGGACTTTGCTTTTGTTTCAAGTTGTGAATCTTTCAGGGTATTAATTTTTCATGAATTCATAGCCTACATCTTTGTATTTGAATTTGACAAGTGATGACATAAGCTGATTTTTTGTGCATACCAGGGATATACTAAAAGCTGATCTAATGTCCGAAGATAAAAATTTCTCATCTATAGATCAGTCATCATCATCTATCGATGAAGAAGACGCAGAAGCAGACTTGTTGTTACATTTCCTGCTAAACTTAAAAGAACAGAAAGAGAAGCAGGCTGGCAAGTTGGCAGCTGATGTTGAATGCTTAAAAACTGACATTCAAGATGTTGACAGAAGGTACTCTGGCGCCTGTAGTCTGCAGACAAACTTCAATTATTTCTCAGACAATTATCCCCTCAAACTGCCCATAAATATGGAAGGGGCATCAAGATTTTCTGATTCAAACATAAACAAGGAGAGGTTGATGAGGAATATTGGTCAACTTGAAAAAGCATACTTCTCGTTGAGATCTAAAGTAGAGCTTCCTCAAACAACTACTGCCGAGCGTTTTGATACAGATATTCTGAAGGTCCGTGATAAATATTCTCGAGTCCAGAATGATGATGATGTATGTAATAAATCGACTGATCCTCTTGGTAGCTTTTTTGAAGGATTATGCAAGTATGCTAGATATAGCAAATTTGAAGTATGCGGAAGTCTAAGGAGTGTTGATATTGTTAACCCTGCCAATGTCATATGCTCTTTGAGTTTTGACCGCGATGAAGATTACTTTGCCACTGCAGGTGTCTCAAAGAAAATTAAGATCTTTGAATTTGGTGCTCTCTTGAAAGACTGTGTGGACATTCATTACCCATTAATTGAGATGTCTAGTAAATCCAAGCTCAGCTGCGTCTGTTGGAATAGTTATATCAAGAACTATTTAGCTTCAACTGACTATGAAGGTGTGGTTCAGGTGTGTAATTCTCACATGCTGTAGTTGTTTTCACTAACATGACCATGCCAATAAATTAGTAAATTCTTCAGCCTAAAGTGCTATAGTTTCCTCTATGCTCCGTCCCCACGTTTAATTATGATGTTATCAATTACATTCAGTGGTATCCTTTGATGTTCTAATTTATGGGTGCTAAACTTGGCAAAGCATGTTAGATATAAAGTTCTCTAGTTGAATACTTTTAATTAGATATTGAAATTTTGCTTAAGGAAATATTGTTGGCTCTTTCATTCGTTTTTAGATGGAAATAAATGTGTTCCTTATAGCAGATCTATCATCTAACCTCCTTCACTAGGCATTCTAGGTGAACATGAAGTGCTTACTTGATATTCAATGGCATGACTTGAAAGGTAGATGGTAGATGCACTTTCTATCAAACTAATGTAAGGCCCTATCTTGCTGGTTGCTGGGTGGATAGCACAGACTTATTGGAGGTTGACTTCAGGTTAATACAAGTCCTTAATGCCTTTGTGCAGCTGTATTGACTTCGACTTCTGCTCTATAACATAATGATGGAAAGAAACAGTGATGGTCATTGCTTGATTTGAAGTTTCAAAATCTACTTGAATAAATATCATTCTCTGGTAGAAAAGGCAGTGCTTTAGAATTGAAAGTCTGAAAGGAGTGCCTTAGCAAGAATAATGAATAATCTACTGTCATATAGATGTATTACACATGTTAAAATTGTAATTTTGTTAGAAGGGTTAAGACAAAAACAATGCTTATATATATATATATATATATATATATATATATATATATATATATATTGGATACCCATGCCCGCCTGCATCGGCCCAAACCCTAACTAAAGCTATTGGAGGAATGGTAGTTATGGGAGTATATGATGGGATACCCAGATTTTGACACGTTGATACCACCTTAGAAATATCCTAAGGGGACCCCTTATATATATATATATATATATATATATATATATATATTGAGAAGAATGGATTTCACATCATCGGTTTCGTCGATGAAGCGAGTTTCTACCAAGCTATGGCCAACAAACTTGCGCCAATGACGAAGAAGTCCTAGTTATCCTAGCTCACGCAAGTGGGTTGCTATCGATTTCGTGTTGGCTACTCGTGCTCTAAGCGAGTTCCTACGGAGCAATGGCCAACGAATTTGTGCCATAAGTCTATGCCAAGATGCCAACAAGTTCGCATCAAGTTAGTGAAATGAATTCACGTGCTCCCATTAAACTCGTTCCAGCACATAGGGTAGACGAGGAGTCAAGGATACAAGTGAGTTGCTGGTTGCCACCAACACCGCATATCATGGTTTCATGTTTACGAAGGAGTTCATGTTTTTTAGATAGTTCCAAAATGATGATGGTCCGGTGGTAACTCCGAAATACGTGCATACAGATGATGGGAGCGGAAAAGAAGATATATCGTTAATTAATTATTTTATTAATCTCACCCGTTCCTTGTATCCAGCTTAAATCCTGTGGTTCAAATGAGTTTTCTTGATACAGTCAGAAACATTTCCTTTTCAAGTATAACCATACAATATATGTCACGTTCCGGAATCTAATAGATTAAGCCTTGGATCACGACTTATGATGCTATTCTTTTTTTCCTTCTCAAAGTATAATCATACAATATCACCTGATCATTAACATAGTACAGACACAATTATATCATAGGCATAATCAGTCGTTGATACTTGCTACTAAAATTTATTGCCCTCAATTAAATTACTACTACCTCATTGCTTGGCATCCCAACTGACAGGGGCGGACACAAGAATTTAAGAGATGGGGGTCAACCTCAAATGTAAAGAAAGCAGAATATATATATATATATATATATATATATATATATATATATATATATATATATAATATTCACGTCTTTCAAAAAACAAGATAACTTGAGTATCAACAAAAAAAGTTATTTTTTTCCAAGAGTCAGTTGACCCCACTTGCCCCTTACCGTGTCCGCCCCTGCCAACTGATACTCTTTATATTATCAACACAATATAAATCCTTTTTCATATACATCCCCTATAATCCACCACTTACACAAATCCACTAGAATACAATTATTGATCCTTACACTCTACCTAAACATAACATAAAAGCTAATTCCTTACCTTATTGAGCTGTCATGCCACAAAACTCAGGAGATCCAAGCTGTCCATGTTTACCTGCTATCTGTAATGTTTTCCCCCTATTTTTTTTGTGTGTGTGTGCATTCTACTATTTTCATGGTTATTTTGTCTTTCACACTAAAACTCTAAATTCTTCGACATTTTAAATGTTCTACAGTCAACTGTATTTGTTGTTCATGATAGACTAATTGACAGGCATATCAATCAAATTCTTGTTGAAATAAGGTTTCTGTGCAATGTTAAGTAATTTATAGGCGTGGATGACATGCAGTTATGGGATGCAAGCACTGGTCAAGGATTCACCCAATATACAGAGCATCGGAAGAGAGCTTGGTCTATTGACTTTTCTCTTGTTGATCCAACCAAGCTGGCTAGTGGAAGTGATGACTGCTGTGTGAAACTTTGGAGCATTAATGAGGCATGATTTCCTTGTCATCTAATTTTATATATTTTTCATGTACAGACTCATCTCAAGGAATGTAACATGCATAGGAAGACCTTATAACTCAAGTGACCTCGACTTTTCTAGATTTCTGCTATATATTACTAATACTGTATATGGGCATGTTAAATCTGTTTCCTAGAGCTATGAAACTGTATATATTTATATTGATGAGTTACTGATAAAAATCATAGTACAGTTGCTCGGAAAATGAACTTTATGAATTTTTGACCATCGAGTTATTTACAAACCTATTAGTTTTTAAAAGCTGAATACCATAATTGTTTGCAACAAATCATGGGTGAACATCTGAAAACATTGCAAATAATATAACACAATCATTGCAAATATGCCGCTATAAAATTCTACATTTTCTGATTAAAAATGTATAGTTGTTTAGAAGATGATATTAACTATTTTTGGCAATCAAGTTATTCACAAATCTATTAGTGTGAACATTTAAAATTTGTATGTTGACAAATAATGTTGCATATCATTGTATTACTATTCGTTGTTATTGTTACTGCTCTTGTATTTTAAAATTGATTGCATTAATTTATTCGCAACTTCATTATGAACATTTAAAATTTGTATGCTGAGACAAATAATGTATCATATTGTTGCAGATGCCTTGTATCTTTTTGCTTCTCTCATAATTATTTTGCATACATTTTACATGCACATCAGAATTTTACTCAGTTTATGTTATATATATTTTTCCTTTTCCAAATATTTAAAACTCCCAAATCCCAAATAATTTTGAATTTTTCCTCTAAAAGTTGCATAATTTCTCACCTGGATCATTCTCGATGCTGAACTTGTAACTGCAATATTGTACTGCATGGGTTTACTTCTTAGTGCGTGCATAAATTTGGAGTTTGCAAACATGAAGTTACATGAAGTACCAAATTCGTTCATGTCGTGGTTTTTTGTGTACATCAATGCTAAATGATGTTAATTTTGCTTTATCGCAGAGGAATTGCATTGATACTATCAGGAATGTGGCCAATGTATGCTGTGTCCAGTTCTCTCCGCACTCTTCCCATCTTTTGGCCTTTGGTTCTGCAGATTATAAGATACACTGTTTTGATCTGAGGCATACCAGAAGTCCCTGGTGCACTTTGGCAGGGCATGGAAAGGCTGTGAGCCATGTAAAATTTGTAGATTCTGATACTGTAGTTTCTGCATCTACTGACAACACTCTTAAGCTCTGGGATCTTAAGAAAACTAGTCCAAGTGGGTTGTCCAGCAATTCTTGCAGCTTAACGTTAAGTGGTCATACTAACGAGAAGGTTTGATGCTCACTTGGATAATTTCTATTTCTGAAGTTTGTTATCTTGTAGAAGTATTAAGGGTTCCTGTATCGTTCATGGTTCTTGCAGAATTTTGTAGGATTATCTGTTTCTGATGGATACATAGCATGCGGTTCAGAAACAAATGATGTAAGTTTAGTTTTAACATTATAAGCGTACGTTCTTAATGCATTAGACTTTGCTAAATGCTCAGTACTTTCTTTTCTCTTTCTGATGGATACATAGCATGCGGTTCAGAAACAAATATAAGTCCATTTGAAAATTAAAAGATAAGTTCTTAGCACATTTTACCGACTCTTTGCTGTGGAATATTTAGGTCCCCAAGTGCCGAAATATGTCTTTCTAGCAAATATTGTCATAAAACACATTCAGCTCAGGAAATATTTTAAGAATGTGTAATTAGTAAAGCTATTCAAATCTTTGTAGTTAGTCTTACCTTTAGCAAATAGCTATCAATATGGATACGGATATGGATAAGGACACGATTCGGGTACGAGATTTGGGCATTTTCAAATTTTAATAGTGTAATCACATATATTGCATGAATACGGGCAGGGATAAGGGTACGGACATGATTCAGATACGGGCACCATTTTTCCGTGCGTGTGCAACATTGGCAAATAGTTACTGTCTGGATTTCCAAGCTGATGTGATATTTTCTCAACTAGTAAGTAGTAACCTGTTAAGTAGACCTATGTTATCAAAACGAGGCATGGAATTAGGTCGAAAGTGTTTCTGGTATCTGATTAATTTAATCAAACATTAAAAGTTATGTTATTTGGTTCAGAAAGGTTATTGATTAACCAGATTTTCTTTGGTATCACATGCTGTTAATTTTCATTTTCAGCTGCTTAATGTCATCTATAGGCTTGGTGGTTGGTTTACATAATTGACGAATTGAACACAAGTCTTCCTCCAAGTTAACCTGACCGACTAGCAAATTATGGGTTTAATCTGTTTTGACGGTTTATGAACAGCTAATATAAGTCATTGTTTTCCAGGTGGATTGTTTAATATGGAACCTAGGACGATATGAAGGCTATTTGAGGATTCAAATATGATTTCCGTGCAGTCTTTATTCATTTCACCTATTCTAATATTTCCTAAACCATATGGGATCCTCGGATATCAACGAGTTAACGTGGATTGAGCTGGTGGAAGGTTGCAGCCTTGACTTGCAATTAGTGTTATCCCATCAATGTTCCTAAAACTTTAGGGAAAGGTTTATCAGCACTTTAAGTACCCTCAACTTTGTCCTATGTTTCACTTGCTACCATGATCTTTTTTTGTTCACATAGCTACCATGAACTTCTTAGTTATTATCACATTGCTACCTACTGTCAGAATTAACAATTTGTGACTATAATACCCTAACCACCACCACCACCACCTTCTTCCATCTTCCTCATCCCCAAATCCTATACCACCGCAATTTCGTCCTCATCATGGAACTAACTGACATAGGTATAAAATAAACATAATTTTACTTTCTTTTTGTTGACAATGTCATGAAGTTCATGGTATTTAAGTGATAAAACAAAGTTTAAGGTATAAATGTGAACAAAAAAAGGTCATGGTAGCATATGTGAACATATGTCAAGATTGAGGGTATTTAAGTGCAAATAAGCCTTATGGAAATGGATGTTGTTATCATCTATTCCTTAGAGATGATTATTTGCAAAAGCTTGAACTACCAACCTGGTTGATTCAAGTGGCTACTTGAGCCTGCAGGTTCAAGTATTTTGGCTATGATGGTTTTTTTTTTAATGGAGAATTGGGGTATAGGAAATCACCATGTTGAAGCTACTAATATCTAGTTTGGTTTGGATCTGACAAGTTTTTTTTTTTTTTTTTTTATAACATTAGTTGAATTGAGCATGTTGCATGCCGTTGCACTATTTAGAAAGTTGGAATAAACAGTAAATAATGCTAACCAATGACTGTTGAAGTGCTTTTCAATTTAGTGACTGTTTAGTTTGGACAATATCTGACATAGTGCCACTTTTACCTTCAAAAGAAAATCTGATATTAGGGATTTTGGTCTTGATGTGCTGGGTTTTGTTTCCGTTCAGGTTTATGCTTATTACAGAACAATGCCAATGCCAATAACTTGTCACAAGTTTGGCTCTATTGATCCAATTACCGGTCACGAGACAGGCGATGACAATGGTCAATTTGTTTCGAGTGTCTGCTGGAGAAG
This sequence comes from Iris pallida, assembly GCA_029216955.1. NCBI lineage: Eukaryota > Viridiplantae > Streptophyta > Magnoliopsida > Asparagales > Iridaceae > Iris > Iris pallida. The sequence continues at coordinate 19,499 of JANAVB010019622.1, forward strand.
AAAATCAAATATGGTCGTCGCTGCAAATTCCACCGGAAGCATTGAAGTATTGCGGATGGTTTGATTTTATTCCAGTTTTTATTTGGGATCTAAACCAAATATGTTTGTGGCAACAAGCTCTAGTGGAAGCATCAATTGCAGATGGATCAAGTTTTTTCAAGCATCAGCTGCAGATGGAAATCAGATATGCTGCTGCTGAGAACAACAGTTGAGGCATAAAAAATAGTTGCAGATGCTGTGTGGAAGTAAACTGTTCCAGATAATTGAAGTTAAAGAGGGAAATGCATAGAAAAAGAAACACGACTTTCTGAAGGCACCACAGATCTGCAGCTCTGAAATTCTTACTTTTCCTTTTATTGGAAGTTGAGATTCCTCCTCTTAAGGACGGGCAAATTTCTCTGTTGTTAACTAGTGAGAAATGTTGTATATGGGTTGATGTAAGTGTCATACCAAATAAGCAGAAGCCATAAGTAGAGCCGGATTCTAACAATTCCACCATGCATACTCCACAAAGTTCGGCCAAGTACTGATGCAATGGCCTGCCATGTAGATTCCTTACAATCCCTGTGTTAACTTTGACATGTCGCATATCTCAGTTTACATTTGTGAATCGTGCAGATGCAAGAATATGACAAGGACAGAGAAGACTTGCATGATTGATAAGAGGCTGGCAACTAAACAACTTTAATGGGAGGTACGTAAGGACGTGAGAAGGATAATATGATGTGTATAGTAAATTTTTGTACCAAATTATATCATTCTTGTATTATGCTGTTTACAGCTTCTTGTTGCTAGCAAGGTCCGTCCCCTTGTATTTAAGGGAGGAGGTATTGAGAGCTAGAGAGAGGCACACATAGTGATCACGATAGTGAGAGAAATATATGTACAGTTTTGACTGTTGAACCATTCTTCTAAGTTTGAGTATGATGGAGGAACATTCAGTTCATTCTACATTATGCAGTTACAGATCTTTATGTTTGCGTTCAACATTATTTGAATGCGTGAAGAAATGTTGTTTATTTTTGTTCATGAGCTACCTACCAAGTTTCCTGTAGGGACTCATACCCATGCCTCTCTATAAGGTGCTAGACAAAACCAAGAAAAGATCTAAACAAATTTATTTGTCGATTATGTAAGTATATATTGTTGAATATTAATGGAGAAAATTACTTCTGACACTTGTAATAAGCATTGCACAAAAGAAAATAATAGTGCCACTGACACTCCAAAGTAGAACAAGCTGAGACTGTTGTAGTAGTAGCCCAAGTATTTTATTTGATTTGTTTGTATAAAACCTGCATCATCCAGGAAAAATAATGCAGCACGTCATACGTGAGTGTAATGGCTCCTTTGCAGTTTGTCTGACCTTACAATTTTAGCAATTGCGATGAACTAGATTGGACGAGGCTCTCTTTCGTTTCAAATTGAAACAAGAGCTCATCCGTGTAGCCTCTGCAGCTTGCAACGTATCGCTTAGAATAGACGATTCTGGACAGACTAGCAGCCCAATGCTTGTTATCGTTGTTGTTGCGGTCAGGCACAATCTGTCAATTGACTATTTCATTCTAGAAATTCCATCTAACGACAGTATTATACTCAAACAACCACACACAACCTCACTGCAAATTTTCGATTTGGAACTTTCTGCATCTAATCATTTCAATATGGGTACATTGCAACAAGCGACCTACTGATACAATCTATGGTTTCTAAAGGACTACAATGACAATTCTGAATCTGAAGCATGCCCAGATGTCCTCCGTCTTGCTGGGCTCTTCGCCGTCGGTCGTGTCCGGCTATCAGAGTTTACCCCTCGTGTTCGGGGCGATACGGGTGGTGGTGGCCTCACTATTCTGGATTTCTGTTCCCCTGAAAAATAAAAGAACGAGAAAGAATTAATCACATGACTTGCAAAATGGCTGGGAGAGCAAAGCAATTTGATCTAAATCATCGATTTGCTTGTTTCACTATCATTCAAACAAAACTACATTCATGAAGCGAGCTTCTTCTGGGAAGCATGGTGAAGAAATATGTCCAAAAACCTATTTTTGAACATATTTCTTCACATGGACACTCCGAAAATCTGGGCCATGTCTTGCCAGCCAGATGTGTGTATGGGATATGTATCCGCGGAGACTCCAAAATAGGTACCGTGTCCATATTGTTCCTTACCGTGCCATGTCTTATCCGTGTCCATTTCCCATTTCCGCACATGCAAGCAGTTAAACCAGGAGGAGGCTGTAACATACCTGTTTGCTTTTGTGTCTTCTCGTCCCCCGCCTTCCTAGCTGAGGATCCCTTGTTGTTACTCTCAGAACTGGCATGAGAGCTCGACTTGGTCGATCCCACGGAAGACGACCTCGTGTCGTCCGACAGAGTCGAGGCATGTGCCACGCTTCCCTCTCCACTTACCGAAGCCCCCTCGCTCCCCGAATCCGAACTCCTGTCCTTGATCACGTTCATACTAGTCCTCTCCCTCTCCACCACCCTGTAAGCATACATTTGGAACGGAATGTCCGACACGCGCTCCTCCCCCTCCTTGATCCAGCTCGGAAACCTCCTCGACAAGTTCGTCTCGATATCGAAGTAGTCCAACGGCGGAGCCGGCAGCTCCGGCTGACCGTTGTCGGGGTTGAGCACCAAGAACCTCTTTATGTAGCGGAGCATCCGGCATATCGAAGCGAAGCTCGGCCTCTGCGTCGGTTCGGACTGCCAACACCTCTTGGTGAGACTGACCAGGCACTTCGGGGACGGGAAAGGGAACAGGGGTCGCACATCCGCCTTTATGTTTCTGCTCATCTTGTCCCCTTGGAGGTGGTTCTCGTCGAAGGGGACTTTTCCGGTCAAGAGCTCGAAACACACCATCGCGAAGCTGTAGACGTCGGCCTTCTCGGTGTACTTGAACGTGCCGTTTGCAGAGGCTGCCCCTGCCTGCTCCTGCTCCGAGAGAACCTCCGGCGCGTACCATATGCAAGGACTGCCCGCCGCTTGATTCGCTGCGGCGGGTTTCGAGTTCTTGACCGGCGAAGCCCCGACATTGGCGATCTTCGCTAGCATGTAGCCTTCCGGCGACGAGCTCCTCGACTTGACGAGGATATTCCGAGGGTTGAGGTCGCCGTGATAAATTCCTCTCGAGTGGAGATAGCTCATTCCTCTGGCAATCTGGAGCATAATGTCGACCGCGACCAGCGGAGGGAAGGGGACTCTCCTCCTCGCGCAGCAGACTTCTTTTATGTGGCTCGAGAGGTCCTTGCTCATCAGCTCCATCACCATGAAGCACTCCTTCTTCTCCTCGTCCGAGAACACGTACATGTAGCTCTGGACGTTGGGGTGGGCGAGCGAGTAGAGGAGGTCGATCTCGCTCTTGAATTGCTCGACGTCGCCGATGGCGTGCTTCATCGCGAAGCTCTCCCCCATCCACTGGATCTCCTTGAGGTTGCTCCCGGGCCCCAGCCGACGCCTCACTTGGAAGTCCGGCCACCCGGCCGGCACCGATGTCTGGTGGAGCTTCCCCCTCGGGCCCAGCAGGAGCTCCGCTAGGCGGCTCTCCTGCTTCCTCCAAGGCCTCGGGGACCCCGAGCCCCTCCTCTCCGCGACCGTCTCCGAAAGAAGCCACCGGTCCTCCCTCGGCGCCGAATCGAGCCTCCTGCGCATGTCTCGCGACACCAGGTAGAGCCTCCCGAACTCGTGCTCGAACACCTTCGGGTCCGTCCACTCCCTGTCGTACTTCTTCGAGAAGAAGATCCTCTTCGCCAGCATCTCCTCCTGGTCGCACCCCGACGTCTCGCTGGCGGCCTCGACCGCCTCGAGCACGACCGGGACGCACCACAGGAGGTTGTGCAGGTGGAGCTCGACGCAGTCCGTGCTCTGGCTCAACGCGACCGCCCTCCCCCACCGGTGGTCTGACCTCGGCTCGAGGCAGCTCCTGACGTACTGCTCGCCCTCCCGGAAGACGCGGTGGAGCTCCCTCAGGGGGTTCTCGAGCGCCTTCCACTTGGTGAGCCTCTCCTCCAGCCTGAGGTGCTTCTTGATCTCGTCCGCGACGGAGTCGAACGCGAGGTTGAAGGCGTCGACCAGGAGAGCGCACTGCCTCTGGTTGACCTTTATGTCGTCGCGGAAGATCATGAGGGCCTTCAGGCTCCCCAAAACCTCACCGACCTGCCGTAGTTGTTCCATCGGAGCGATCGGACTCGATCGTCGCTGAATTAATTACAAGAAAACCCAACAAATTAGTGCATGCATTATCGCAATGATCCATACAAATTGTTAACAAGTTTCGTATCAAAGAAGCAATTGTGCTTAGAATTAATCGCATCGACCACGGAATCATACATACCTAGCGATCTTGTCCGATCGATCAGCGGCCGGCCGGCGAGGAAAACTTGAGTTAACAACGGCCAAGAGAACAAGTTTTTTCTTCTTCTTCTTTCTTTTTTGGATGTTGGAATCTTTGGTTATGGAATCAAGTAGGAGAGGAGGAGAATAACGTTATATTTGAGAATGTGCTGTGGGCATTGACTCTTTCTTGAGGAATGGAATGATGAGGCTGGGGCCTCTCTGATATTTTGCTGCACTTACAGGGACTTCCTACTAATTTTTCAAATAACGGTCAACCGCCAGCACGAACTCTGCTGACATCCTCCTCCTTTTCCTATACAGAAAATTTGTTCCAGAGTACCAAATTTTAGCTAAATTGTGCCGAGAGTAACAAGTTTCGCAAAATTGCGAGTAAAGAAATATTCCGCCAGACCGACTGACAGAAATTGGTTTGACTTCGTGAGAAAAAAAAATTTACATCAAGCAGCAAATCCCAACTTCACGTATGCAAAAACCCGCACTCCGCGAGATTTCCGCCAGACTTACGCCAATTCGTATGGAGGAAAGTATCTCCATTGACAATTTTTTCAAACATGTTATCTTCACCATAATTTTGTCAAATTTTGATATTTTGAAGCAAAATTTCTGTTTCCTATATTTAGTGGGTCGATCACGCCGTCACTAATTGATATTTTCAGAGAGAGAGAGAGAGAGAGAGAGGGGTTTATGGTTCCATAAACAATAATTGTAGTGACGTGGGAGAGCTTGATTAGTGCTTGGGCGGTTATAAATGGGGAAATTTAAAACGTGGCAGCGAGCCAACAAGTGCCGTCTCAATGAAAATGTAAACAAAGGTATCCAAGAAATGTTTGTTGAGCGTTGGTAGAACCGTAGAAGTAGACGCGCGGGTGGAGAATGAAATGACCAACCCAAGAACTTATGGTTACATCAATGGATCGACGGAGAAGAAGATAAAAGAGAGGATAGTTTTATCTTAGTTTTCCTCTAAAAGACCAAATGTTTCTAAATCTTACTTAAGGTCATATATTCAAAACAAAAATACTATTTGGCTCCAAAAATATTTGGGTGATGTCATTTCTTATTATGTGACATATGACTTGATCGCTGACATAACAGCTGACATGACAAAATTTAACATTAAAGTTAAAATTAATATTAATATTAAATTAATATGATAATTAACATTAAGATTAATATTAATATTAAAATTAATCTTAATATTAAAATTAATATTAATATTAACATTAGCATTAATATTAACATTAACATTAAAAAAATTGGTTAATTAATGCTTTGGGTTAAAATTTGCAATGTCAGCTGTTTTGTCAGATGACATGTCAGATGCCACATAATGGGAGTTGACATCACCCAAATATTTTGGGAGCCAAATAGCATAATGTTTCTACCTCGTCTTGAATGACCCCTCTTTTTTTTTTTTTCCCCTTTCTGTGTTCGGTTTCAGCCGAACCAAAATAATCTAAGTCAATTAAACTAAAATCCTAAAAATTTAAAATCGAAATTAGCCAAAACTAAAATTGAACCGAAACGAATAAATGGTTCGGTTTATTTGTTTTGTTCAGTTGGACTATGTCCATTATTTAATGGGTTCGGCCCAAAGTTGAAACCGTGATTAAATTATAATAAAATTTATAATTTTTATACAAATATTTGTTGATTTTAAAATCGTATCCAAAGTTGGACTAGTTATTATATTATTAAAGTTGTGATTCAAAACTTATATATAAAATTGTTGTTTTCAAAATATACACATTTCTAATCACAAAATATGTATAGAATTGAGAGTATTTATATTATTTCATAAGTTTTATTCAATTTTCGGTTTTGGACTCAAATCCAAATCCAAACCCAAAACCGAAACGGAAATTGAATAATTTTTTTTAGTATTTTTAAAACCGAAACCAAATTTTTTAAAAATCGAACCGAATCTCTTATTTGATTAGGCTCAGCTTGATTTTCGGCTCAAAACCGAATAATGCTCATCCCTAGCAGTGACTACACAAATCTTAAGAACACTTCCTTGACTCGCAACAGTCAAGTTTTTATTCAGTTTTATGGGTTTTTTTTTTTGAGAGAGAAAAAACAATGAAGGGGAGTAAAATAAAATTTTTTTTTCCATAGTTTTGATGACCAAAAAGGAGAAGAAAAAAGTTTTATTTTTATTTTTTATTTTTTGTCGGACAAAGATACGACTAATATCTAGAGCATCTCTATTTCTATTGTCTAAGTAATGTGTTGTGATTACTATATGACTTACGTACAGTAGAATGTTTTTTTTTTTTTTTTCTAGATGACAAGTCTATATTCACAAAAAAGACAATGAAGTAAGAAAACATTCTCCAATACAAAAGTATTGAGATACTTACTTTTTTTCAAACTTTTAAGATAAAGTATTTAGATTTTTTTTTTTTTTTTTTGAAAAATTTTGACTTATCCCCCACTTGAATTATCCTAATTCAAAATGCACCACACAGTTTTGCATAAATGTATAGTACCCCCATTTTGGACGAAAATCGTTAAAAAAAATGGGACCAAAATGCCCCTGCCTTCCTCTTTCCTCTAACACACTCCTCCCCTACGGCCACCGTCCCTCCCGCCGTCGCTGCTGCTGCCGCCGGAGGCCGCTCCCCACACCCAGTCCCCGCTCCCCCTCTCCTCCCCCCCCCCTCCCCCCCCCCCCCCCCCCGCAGCCACCGCCCCTCCCGCCGCCGCTGCTGCCAGAGGCCGCTCCCCCCCTTCCCGCCTCCGCCCACTCACCTCCCTGGTGCAGCAGCTGCAGCTGCAACAACAGTAGAAGCGGCGGCGGAGCAGCAACGACGGGAGGGACGGTGGCCGTGGGGGAGGGGGGAGCGGCCTCCGGCAGTAGCAGCAGCGACGGCGGGAGGGGCGGTGGCCGTGTGGGGGGGGGGGGGGGGGGAGCGGAGGCGGGAGGGGAGGAGCGGCCTCCGGCAGCAGCATCGGCAGCGGCGGGAAGGGTGAAGGTCGCGCGAATGGGGGGGGGGGGGGGGAGTGGGTTAGAAGAAAGAAGAAGGCAGGACATTTTGATCCAAAAAAATATTTTTTTTGACGATTTTCGTCCAAAATGGGGGGTATTATACATTTTTGCAAAACTGTGGGGTGCATCCTAATTCAAGTGGGGGATAAAGTCAAATTTTTTTTCCTTCCAACTTCCAAGTCAACTTCTTTTTTAAATATATATAATATTAAATTTTATCCATATTTGATGACATGGGGTGAAGACATTGTCAAGTGCATTGTCTAATAAGATTCACAATTTACAATGTCTTCTATCACTTTTGCCAAATAAGATTCACAATTTACGTGACAATTGCATTGGGAATAATTTTGAATAAAATTTTGTCATTTCTTTGTGGCAATAATTTTTTCTCAAAGTCACAATAGAATTGAGATATCTTAGCCTTGGACTTTATCAAAATTTCAAATCATAATTTTAGAGTATTTTATTTTATACT
>JANAVB010019623.1:0-140795 GCA_029216955.1 Iris pallida
CAAAATTTGGATTCGTGCGGAGTTCGTCATTTTCTTCGACATACTTTGATTTCGGGAGGTATAACCCCATCTTTCTCCACTTTTCAATTAGTGCATTTTTATTTCAATTTGCACAAATGGCACCCAAATTCAATCCTTCAAAGAGGAAAAAGACGAACCCTAGTGAGGAAGGGTCATCTTCGCATCCGCATACTGATTCCCTCTTCTCGCCGATCCAAACGAGCGACGGTGCGTTCGACGGGTTTTTCTTTCAAACCCTGGACCAAGCCCTACTGTGGTATGGAGACTTCTCCATTAGATCCATATGCACAGGCGCTCCAGTCAAATGGACTGTATTTTCTGATCATCGTTATTTCTTTGAGGCATTAGGGTTACATCTTTTTGTTAAAATCTGCTTCCCTATAGAAACTAATGCCATTAGATTATTTTATTGCAATCTCATATTAAACACTTTTGATGTGAGAACTCGTGTTGGAGGTATTGATATCAATTTCAATGATGACCTCTTAGCGGAGATCCTTGGCATCCCTAACGAAGGTGAACCGCTAGTTGACATCACTGAATTTGATTTTCCCGAAGGCACGACACTCGCCAGTTTCAAAGCGGAACTCTGTGCACCTGATAGAGTACGCTCTTGAAAGTTCAAGGCTAACAACCTGAACTTGTTTAACTATGAATTGTATCGCATCATCTATTTCACTATCCTTCCAAAATCTACTTCAAAGGATGATGTGACTTCTCTTGAGCTGTCCGCCATGTACCACATTCTTAAGGGGATTCTATTTTCTGCCCCTAAGACCATGATTCAGATGATGGGTCGTTATCGTGCAAGAGATAGAAATATCTCTTACGCGATGATTCTCCCACGCATCTTTCAGCGCTTCGATATCGATCTGTCGACTTGTACTCAGGACCCTGAGCCCAAGTTTCTTCAGTTATCTCATCGTAGCATGACTGCTTCAGCTCCACCTCCTGCTCCTCCTACTGCACCTCCTCCACCACCTCATCAGTATGCCATGACATTTGAGGGCATACATCAGCATTTATCTGCTTTGCACGTCTCGATGACGGACATGGCTCGCGAGCGTGAGTTCTGCGACATCACCCGCTATCAGGCGCTTGCAAACTCCTTAGCTGATCTTCGTTTCGTCCAGACTGGTCATTCAGTCGGTTCCATCGCTAGAGATCCAGCTTTCTCCAGTTACCACTGTGAGGATGAGGCTGTTCATGCCTACTTCCAGCCCGGTAACGCCTATGATTGGTGCCGTCCTGACCGTGCTCCACATTGTGATTATGTTGGTGAGTTCTATGCTGGCGCCCCTCCGCATCCTTCTGGCGCTGGTACCTCTGGAGCTGGTACTTCAGGACATGCTGGTCGAGCTGCTGATGATGATGATGAGGATGATGATGAGGAGATGTGACTATATGCTTTTGAGTGATATTTTATTGTGCACTTGGAAATGCTCCAACATTCCAAGTTATTATCAGTACTTTTTTATTAGCACTTTTTAGTATGCTTCAGTATTCTTTTCTTTCATGGACATGTTTATTATGCCTTAGTTTATGGCATTCAGTTTATTTCAGCACTATGTTTCAGTTTCAGGTTATGCTAGCACTATTTCTTATATTGCTTCATTTTTTATAACTGCCTGTAAAATTACATGCCTGTGATGATTTTTTTTATATATGCCTGTGATACTTCTCTTTTATTTCTGCCTTATTTCTTTTATATATGTTTTCTCACTATTTGTTACTTATGTATTTGATTGCGGGGGAGCTTTATCTTTTGCAATTATTTTGCTAAGTGACAAAGGGGGAGAAAATTAAAGATCTAACATTTTTTTTGAGATAATACAGGATATGAACAATTCTACTTTTTGATATTTTGAACAAGCTTAATGTTATATCATTCATAGTTTGTCAATTATCAAAATGGGGGAGATTGTTGGCCCATTTGGTCATATGATAAAACATGATTTTAATAATTGATTAAACTCTGTCTGGATATACAAAGCTAGTCGGGACATCTCGGACTCTTGAACATGATCAAGAATGGCTATCCACTGAATTCAAGACCGAAGATCTGTTTGCCTACTCGAGTCTGTAATTCCTTATGCAATGTATTTTTCATTTTATTTGAGTCTAGGAATATGTTGTATACCGAGTCGTACTGGCAAATAGGCTACCCTTAAATGAGTTCAAAATGTTTTTAAAATGACCTCTCAAAAAGGTTTACAAAAAGATTTTCAAAAAGGTTTTCAAAAATCACCAAAAAGCTTTTTAAAACCCTAACTAAACCCTGACTAAACCCTGACAGAACTCGGACCGAGTTCGGCCAGAGTTCGGTTGGTGGCCGTTGTGATTTTGAATCCTTGGAACTTGGTCCTCCTGCAGTTGCGGATTTGACCGAGATTTGCTCATAGAGTTCTGCCCGAATTCTGCCCGAATTCTGTCAGAAGTCTGCCTTTGAAATTCCTATAAATAGAGAGGGATTTCGATCATTTCAACTCACTCACTCACTTTCAATCTTCTCTCTATCTAAAGCTTTCTGTCTTTCAAAGAGTTTTCTAGAGCTTTCAATTTCAGATCCCAAGCCAATTACAATCATCTAGTCGATTTGCCAGTACGGTACGGTCTAGAAGTTTCTGAGAGATTATAATCAGAAGGCTTGATTGAAGAATACCTCTTCACATTTGAAGTTGGACGAGTTCTTCGTATCAAAGTTCGCGTTGTAGAAGTTGCAAGGACTTCGTAAGAAAACTTGCGGTTTTTCTAATAGTGGATTCAACTGGTAGCAAGGGTTCTACTGACTGGATTAGTCCTCAACAGAGGGATACCAGTATACATCGCTGTCTTTGCGTTTGCTCTCTTAACTCTGTCTTTACTTTATTTCAGTTGTGATTAATATTCTGTGACTGTGCTGCTAACATTGTTTTATTTAGCATTATTCCGCTGCCAACTCTATTCACCCCCCTCTAGAGTATTACGCTTTACTATTTCGTTCCTACAATCTGGACTATAGTATATGGCATTCGCCCGAACGCACATATGTTCTTGGTTTTAGTAGAGAGGTACAATAAAAGCACCGGGACTTTCATGACTCCCCATGGAGAAATAGGATTTGCTCTTCATGAGATGGAATATCTCTCTCACCTACCAATGGACGATAATCCATACGAAGAGTATGTGCCCACAAAAGATGAACTGGATGCTATGGCAGAGAAGAACCCTGAAATGATTGCCGTATTCCAAGAGTTACTATGCCACTATAAGATTTGCTCGCTCTACTACAAAAGTGCCACTGCAGGTACTTGTTACACCACCAAGTGGATGCCATATCTCTTCTTGGGTCATGCACGGGAGGACAAGCCACTGAAAAGTCAAGCCTGTGCTCCTTGTTTCTTTGAACCCTTCAATCAGAGCGATATGCAATATCTGATGGAACAACATGATCATGGAGATGTCACACTGGCTGAGGACTTGGATCCGTTCAAGGCTGGCGACACTCTCCAGAGTTACCTTAGACAGGATTACATACCTATGTCTCAAGAAGCCCAGCTAGCGGGTTTTCTATCTTTATGGCTACGGCGCTTTATAGTCCCAGGAGCCAGTACAGTCGACAGATTCCATTGGGGCATCTTATTTGCTGCAGTACGTCTTGTCTTTGGATACAAGATGGATCTCTTATCAGCCATGACTTGCCGCTTGAACGCAAGATTATGTTCTTTTGTACTAACCATGCTGAATGACAAAGCGGTGAGGCAAGATTTTCCTCGTACCGAGATGCCATACACCTACCTGTTCGAATGGCTATTGCTTCACCATCCCTGTTTGATGAACCCTGATATGGGAACTGTTGACGGAGATTTCATCAGACGCTTTTCCAACGCTCAGTGGTAATATGCTGCTCTTTCAGAGTGTAGAGTTGCCTTGAACCGATGATTGGGATGGAGTTTTCAGTGTGTTGGGCCTCCTTATGGATATGAAGCTATGTCTCCACAGATGATGGATTTGACTGCAGAATCACTTCGTTTAAGCCTACCCATCTTTTCGTGGCTGAAGGCGATCCGTCCCTCTCACCTGGTCTACAGATTCGAAGAAGAGTGCTACATGGAACCGTACTTGCCAAGTCGATTTGCACAACAGTTCGGATATGATCAGCTTCATGTGGGTAACGCCACCACTTGCCTACAGGCCAAGGGTTACCTCATCGATGGAGCTAGTGACTGGAGCTATTATAATGCTCGGGGTACAAAAGCTATATTTTCTATGCCCTACGATCTTCCACAAGGCCCGTGTATGTTATATACATACGCAAACTTCTATACTTCAGCAAACACATTCGCTGAAAACTTTCATCCTGTACACAGCTTCGCAACTGAAAAGAGATCCAAACAAGGAAAACATACTCTTCACACTTTTCAGGATGCAGAAGACAAAGATCCTGCAGATTCACCACTAGAGGCATCAATTTTAATGAACTATGCTGATCAAGTTCAAGATCCTCTGGACGTATCCATAAAGGTGCGAAAAAAGAAATTCCCTGTTAAGGGTTTGAAGAAAAGAAAGACTAAGGAGACAACGACACCTCCTCAGTGGGATAATAGACCCGACTCTCGAAGGGCTCTAGAGAAGAAGAAAAGAACGTCACTGGTTATCAACGAACCGACGACCACGAGAACAACTCGTTCTCAATCAAAACAAATGCTCCTTAGTTCTTCCTCTGGAGAGAAGGACATCACTTCTACTTCTATTCAGAAGCAGGAGAGAGTCATAGAAGAAGGAACATCTACTTCTTTGATCGATCCGGAGAGTGATCGCACTGGAGCTGCTGCGGAACCGGTCGCATCACTACCCAGAGAGGTCAGGAGAAAGTTGGTAATCACTAAAGAAATACCAACTCAAGAAGTTAATATCAAAATTGTGATATACCCTAATATATCAATTGTTCCGTCAAGATGTATATAAACTGATCTCTTTCTTTGCATTGGTTACTTCAGCAGCTGTCTAGCCTTCCAATACCACCGTAGAAGCTTCGAGATTGGAAAATGTGACGGTATATGTTCCCGTAAATGTACTTGCTGCTGCAGGGATAACAGTTCCATCTCCAACTCCTATGAGTCCAGAAGCCACCTCTCCAAGGCAGGATTTGCCTCTACAAGATTCTTCGAAAGCTCAAGAATCTACTTATTCTGAGGAGGTGATAAATGAAGCCTTGGCTGGTTGTGACTTTGGTGATGGAACATATGATGATGATTGGAATAACATTACTAAAGAAAAACAAACTTTATGGATGCACCATCATCTCAGGAACTCCCAGCCAATGAAGATCCCTCAACAGCTGAAGACGAGGAGAATGCGGTTATCGATGAGGAACATATCAATCTTCCTGAGATCGATGAACCCATAATTACTGATAAACTTGAGACATCTGGAGTAGCAGAAGGATTAGTAAATCAAACTCCAATAACTCTGCCACTTCAGACTGAATCCGGAGCAGGAAGTAGTAAGGCTACCATGTCTGCAGAAACCTTGTCGAAGCTTCAGCCGGAGACTGTGAAACCCATTGAGACTCTTCGTGATGTACCCAGCTCAGGTAAATTTTTAAGCATGATCTATTTGTCGTAGTGCCTTCAGCATTATATGTTACTAATATAAATGACATATGTGATTTGCAGAAGAACCTACATGGACTGTAGCCGGGGAAGGAAGCTCTCCTCATATTAGTGCTCAAAATGAAGTGCCTCCACCTACTAAAGCTGTAAAGACTCCAGCAGACGTAGTAGCCACTCCAGGAGCTGTGGCAACCAACAAATTCGTGGTGGCCTCCTTCACAAGAGTCTTCTTTAAAACCCTGGAGTCTCTAGTTTATAGAGTGATGGAGAGAGAAGACGTTCCTTTTAGTACCGTCAGAACTCCCTCTACATTCTTGATCGGAGGCATCCGCAGTCAAGGAGACGAGGCTCAAGCTTCATTTTTGGAACATATTTTGGATGAGCTGGAGAGCTCAATTAAAGCTTATAAGGAGCTAAAAAGAGAAGATATCGAGCAACTAGTAAACACGGAATATGAAACTATGGCTCGAGAAGCAGAAACTAGTAAAGCCAATTTTGAGGCATTTTTGCTGGCTTTCACTAGACAATCCTTCGAATTAGACATCCAGATCGCTGATGCAGCTGTTATTACCGAGAGTCATAAGACTAAGGCTGCAGAGGAAGAGAAAAAGGCTGCTGATCAGGAGGCTAAAATTGCCCAGCTTCAAGCGGAACTCCAGATTGTCAAGCAGAGCTTAGAACAGGAAAGTCAATTGCACCAAGCTGCTGTTAATCAAATGGAGGCTCTGAAACATCAGAAGGAGGAATTTAAACGCCTGCAGAATGAAGAATTAACACGACAAACTGTTGCTCTACAACCTTTCGATCCTGAATCATGAAGAGTTGAAGCCAGACAGAGAGTGCTAGATTCTCGTGATGAAAGAGTTCAAATTCTGAAGAAGCAAATTGCAGAACTTATCACCTATCCTTCAGAGTAGAATGAGCAAATTTTGTTGTCTTTTCATTACAATGTACTTCTTTTTGAAATAGAAATAAAATGAGAAACTTTTTGTGTGGCTCCATTACTTATTGCATATATTGTTATAGATATAAGTAATAGAATAGAAAATATATTTAGAGGTACTGGACATGATATATTTTTTGATTTAGAAAATAACAATATTGATTATATCTGCTCAGAAATAATATGGACGTGGCAGAATATAAAGTTTAGCAATACTGTTACTTCAATAGACAACTTTATTAGAGGTAATAAGGACGTGACAAGTTGCTGATGTAGATAATCAAAATTTAGAGGTGTGGGGGACGTGAATTCCTATTATTCACAATAAAGTAAATAAGAGACAATAAATGCCAAGATTAATGGATGAATGAATGATAAGTCAAAGAAAGTGAATGAATGAACAGTCACTTGATTTTCGAGGAAGAAACACTGAATGAATGAACAGTCATTTCGATTCTCTGGAAAAAGAACGAATGAATGAACTGTTATAAATGAATGAATAGTTGTAAATGAATGAACAGTTGGACTTCTTTTGAAGAGTAAAAGTCGCATCGGTTTTCGAAGGCGACTTTCTAGTCATTCTGTCTATAAATAGAGTAAAACTTTCGTAGATGCCATCAACTTCTTTTCTTTCTATACAAAATGTCTTCCAAAGACTTGCTTACTCCGAAGATCGAAGGAATGACCGAGATGCCTCCTGCTGAACCTTCGGTGCCTTCCCAGAAAGAAGTGGATGAAAGCTCGACTATTCCTGCACCAAAGCAGGACTTGATTGCCAAGCTGGTGGGGCCTGAAAAGACTGCCGAAGAAGAAGCAGTAAGGGTGGTTGCTTGTGAGTTGCTAGTGTGTTCAGACAATGAAATGTTTGAACTACTGGCCAATCATGTATTTAATCAAGAAGGATCGGGTCCTCGTCCCCGTCCTTAATATTATGTAATTTCTTTCTGCTTTTGAATAAAATGAACTTTATTTACATTATTTCTCTGAAAATAAAGTATATTTTGCTTTTATACATAATATTTTTTAAGAAATTTGCCATTTATAGGCATCATAGCAACTCTGCCATCCATATCTGTTAATTGATAGGCTCCATTTGAGAAAACCTTATTTATCACATACGGACCTTTCCATTTCGCTTCGAACTTGCCTTTGCTCATGTGAGTCATAATCATAGGACGTCTGACTGTAAGAACTAGCTCGCCTTCTTGAAATGTTCGCACTTTGACCTTGCGATTGAAAGCTTTTAAAATCCGGGCTTGATAAAGTTCAATGTGTTGTTGGTCCAGTAGCCTTTTCTTATCAAGCGCCTCCAATTCTTGAAGTCGGAGACGATCATTATTTTCTATAGTAAGCTCATTAGAAATGGCAATTTTCAAAGATGGAATTTGAATTTCTAGAGGTAAGACAGCTTTACACCCATATACCAGAGAAAAAGGTGTACAACCTGTGGGATTACAGACTGTAGTGCGATAAGCTCATAGACATTCTCCAAGCTTCTCACTCCAATTACGTTTGTTAATAGAAACAAACTTTTTAAGGAGTTTAATAATAGTTTTGTTGAATGCTTCAGCTAACCCATTAGCCGCAGGATTATAGGCCGTAGAAGCAACATTATTGATTCTGTTGTCATCACAGAATCTATTAAACTTCTGGCTGACAAATTATGGCCCATTATCATGGATGATTCGACGAGGTATACAGAATCTGTATATCACATGATGTTTGGCGGAGTTGATGACACTACTGGTCTTCACTTCGGCTAAAGGTATAGCTTCAGCCCATTTAAAGAAATAATTGGTTATAGCCAAGATGAACCGATGTCCTTTAGATGAAGGAGGATTGTCACGCCCATTTCCTGTATTTTGTATTTGTACTCGTAATTTGATTTTTGGCACGTATTTTATTTTCTCGACTTGTGGATTCGGGTTCTCGTAAATGGGTTTTGGACCATGGCTTGGTTTTATTTTGTGGAGTTGGTTTGGTTTGGTTTGGTTCATCATGAGTGGAACACCTTAGCCTATTCTCCACCACCATTCCATCACAACCACCCTCATTAAAACCCACCAACTTCTTCTCTCTCCTCCATAACTCCATTAATTTCTTTCAACTTCTTCTTCTTCCTTCTTCTACACAACTCCCCAACCCATAGGCAAGTGCACCTTACCATCAAATAAGCACCACTTTTTATTTATCCATTAACTAGATTAGGCCATGGAGAACAACTTTAGAACTTGACATTTTGTGATTTGGAGCTTTCATTTTTCTAGATCTAGGTTTTAACCATTTTCGAAAATCTTTGGTTTTGATCCATTAAACTTCAATTTTTGCATGTTTTGATGCTTCCATGTGGAAGAGAATTCGATTTTACTCAAGTTAGAACTTTGAAAATCTAGATTTGGTTTTGATTTGGCTAAGTTATGAAGATTTGAAGTTTTTGGTGTTCTTGAGGAGTTCATCTCAGCCTTGGTGAAGGCTCTCGGCCAGTGCTCTTTAGCACTTGACTTGTAACTTGTAACTTGACTCGTATAATCAACTTGACACCGTGGGTGCTCCTGCTTGCTTGCTTGTACAATCCACTTGTCTTGTTTTGCATCATGTCTAGGACGTGACTTCCTGGGTACCACGGCCAGGGACTCGCGCTAAATTGGATTAGGCTAATTATTAGATCAAACTAGAACATGGAGAATTCCCAGTCACAGGCAATCTCGTTATCTGGGCACTTTAATGGACTTGTAGCTTGCCGACGAGTAGTACACATTTCCAGCACACTGTCATGTGTTGCACCCTCTAAGTCACCTAAGGATACATTTGTCTCCCGGGCAATGTACCCACCTATAACTCTCAACCCGCGGAAGGATAACTGGATAGTCTGCAGGGCTTGGGACTGGGAGTTTCTCACTTGCATCTTGTTAGTAATTAGGCTTGTGATAACCCTAGTTAGTTAAAGTAGTAAGCCGTAGTACTTGCTTGGCCGATTGTGAATGAATGGTGTCCAGCTCTGTCTAAGTCTTGTCTAGCCCCTGTACCTGGAACTCTTGATCATGATTGTTTTACTTATCTCTAATGATAAATGGGTAGAGACAGTGAGCTATTCAGGCGAAGGGGTACAATTCCGGTCCTTGTTTGGTTTAAGGATTGTAACCTGGCTCCCGGAATGGTTCCACGTCCCTAGTCGTTTATCGCCCTGTATACTTTACTACTTGTACTTTCTTTTATTCTTTATGTTCTGACATGCTGGCTTTTGTTCTTATTTGTGGCCTCCTTGTGGTACTTGCTCTTTCTGGGGTTTGACCCAGCTGGTTTTGTGTGGCCAGATTTCGGAGCAGCTCCCGAGGATCTACCAAGCTTCCAGCCTAATGGTGAACACTAGACGGAACCCGGGCTACGAGTGGGTTTTCCCTTTTTGTTTCACCCACTTATATATAAATTTATTCTTTTGAGACGTTTACCGACGAGCACCTGTTAGCTCGATGCACATTTACTTACTGTCTGCCTACGGGCTGTAAACATGATTAACAAATCCTAGGGTTGATCATGTATGACTGAACTCTTGCTAGTCCTATCAATTTGTACGACTAGCTTCATGATCATCCAATATGTAATATTTGGGACGCCTTATATATATATTTGATGCTCTAATATCTTGTAACTCTGTTAATTGCTTGAGATTGAGACAATAGGCTTGACCTTAAGAGACTGCTGGCTTATAGTAAACCCTCATATCTAGACAGCCGTGACCGTATAGTTGAGATGTATTCTATTTCAATATACGTAGCTGGCTATGTCTGCCCCCGCTCTCCAGTATTCTGGTTCTGGGGCATGACGCGGTTTAAGTGGTGGCCCATGCAGGTCTTGTCAATCAAGAAATGTGAGGGTTTATCGAATAGATATCTTAATCAATATTTGCCCTTGATCTCTGCTCGTATCTTCAAATCCCTGAGATTCTTGACCTAATCACATGCTTGTATCATTCATCTGTCCTGGTCCTTTTCTTACTGTTCCCTATGTCGTCTTCTTCAGCGGCATTGCTCCCGGACCTGCCAACCAGCCAGAGGAAGCTCAACAAGCACCCCAGTGCCAGGAAGATCAAGCTCAGCACTCTGGAGTAGCCTCCCGAGTTATGCTTCCCGGAGGCTCAGAACCTCCAGTTCAGGCAGCTCCGCCCGTTCAACCAGCTAGACAGGATGAGGGACCTTTGGTAGGGCTTATCAGAGAACTGCTTGCATCCCAAGATCATCGAGGCGACGTCTTGCACCAGGAAGTTCATGATGCACTAAACCGAGGAGGTCCCCAAGGGAATCAGGCGGCCAACAGTTTCAAGCGCTTGAACCCTCCCTTCTTTGACGGCAGTGAAGATGCGATTACCGCGGACGCTTGGCTTCAGGATACCGAGGTGGTTCTAGAAGCAGCTAGGGCACCTAAAAATGAGAAGGTGGCGGTGGTATGCCTACAGTTGTTAGACTTGGCTCGCGATTGGTGGGCAGCTCAGGCCATGGGGTTAGCGGCACCAGTCACTTGGGCGACGTTCAGAGAGAGGTTCCAGACAAAGTACTTCGATGCGGTGGCACGATACGACCTGCAGACCAGATTCACCAACTTGAAGCAAGGAGGCAGGACGGTCGATGGCTATGTGATCGAGTTCTCCAGGCTGAGTAGGTTCGCCCCCACTTTGGTGGCGACCGAGTTCGATAGGGCTCAGCGGTTCCAGCAAGGGCTGCACTTAGAGATATTATTGGCTGTGGAGCAGTTCGAGCACCAGACGTTCGATGCAGTGTTGAAGGCAGCAAGGAGGCATGAGTATACCTCCCGAAGAATTGTGGACAAGACCGGAGGCAGGAAGCGGTCCCACAACCAGATGCACCAATCTTCAGCTCCAGCCCCGGCATCTAGGGGTATAACCATTGGAACTCCGAGGCGGGCGGCCTCAGTGACGTCGGTTCAGTATTCGACCCCGACGTACCCGCAGCAGCAGAAGCAGAAGCAGTCTTCCGCGGTGGGATGTTCTCATTACAGGAAGCCGGGCCATGTAGTGGCAGAGTGTCGTAGGGCACAGGGATTGTGCCTGGCTTGTGGAGGAGCAGACCACCAGATAGGGACCTGCCCGAATAGGGGAGGTCCATCATCATCCAACCTTTCTAGTTCTTCGGTGAGAGGACCAGCCCCAGTTCCAATCCAGCAGCAGCAGCAGCAGCAGTACCCGAGGCCATTGTTGCCTCAGGCCCAGGCCTTTCAGCAGCAGAACCAGCAGCAGTTCACCCAGGCTCCAGCACAGAACCGACAGAGGGGTTTCCAGCAGAGGGGACCCGCAGCTAGAGGTCAGGCTATGATGATGACCATGGAAGAAGAAGTTGCACCAGGTAAGGTAGTGGCAGGTACTATTTTCGTCAACACCTTTTCAGCGTCTGTATTATTTGATTCTGGTGCATCGCATTCATTCATGTCTGCACGATTCGTGACACGGATAGGATTGGAGCCCGAGTCATTATCAGTGAGGCTCAATATACTTACTGGTAATGGTCTTGTGGGAGTAGATCGAGTGTTTTCCTCGTGTCGGATCGTAGTTAGCGGTAGAGAGTTCCCCGCTAGGCTCATAGAGTTCCCTATGGCAGACTATGATGTAGTCCTAGGCATGGATTGGTTGAGGAACCATTATGCTAGGATAGACTGCCATGTTGGCAGAGTTGTCTTTAGTATTCCCGGAGAGCCAGAGTTTTTATTTTCCAGAGGCACAGTAGAGCCATCTCCTCCAGTATTGCGGATAGCAGTAGCAGCAGTGCAGTTGCCCCGGATAGTTGAAGAGTTTCCAGATGTCTTTCCAGAGGAACTTCCAGGGATGCCACCAGAGCGGGAGATCGAGTTTACCATTGACTTGATTTCCGGGACAGCACCAGTATCAGAGCGAGTCTACAGAATGGCGCCTTCAGAGTTAGAGATTTTGTACAAGATGATTGAAGAACTTAGAACCAAGGGATTCATTCGTGCTAGTGGATCGCCTTGGGGAGCCCCGATGCTTCTTGTAAAAAAGAAGGATGGTACGTCTAGGCTATGTGTAGATTATCGTACCTTGAATTCAGTGACAATCAAGAACAGATACCTTCTCCCGAGGATAGATGACTTGTTTGATCAACTCAAGGGGGCTTCAGTTTTCTCGAAGATAGACTTGCGGTCAGGATACCACCAGATCAGAGTCAGAGAGCAGGACATCCCGAAGACGGCGTTCAGATCTAGGTACGGGCATTGGGAGTTTCTAGTTATGCCCTTTGGAGCGACCAATGCGCCGGCAGTGTTCATGGACCTCATGAACCGTATTTTCATGCCTTACTTGGATCAGTTTGTGATAGTGTTCCTTGATGACATCCTGGTCTACAGCAAGA
This sequence comes from Iris pallida, assembly GCA_029216955.1. NCBI lineage: Eukaryota > Viridiplantae > Streptophyta > Magnoliopsida > Asparagales > Iridaceae > Iris > Iris pallida. The sequence continues at coordinate 12,933 of JANAVB010019623.1, forward strand.
GTGAAGCAGAGCACGAGCAGCATCTCAGAGTTGTCCTCCAGATTCTCAGAGAGCACCAGTTGTACGCCAAGTTCAGTAAATACGAGTTCTGGCTCGATCGTATTTCTTACTTGGGTCACATCATTACCAGAGGAGGAGTGGAAGTGGATCCCCAGAAGATTGTGGCTATCGAGGCATGGCCAGTACCCAGCTCAGTGGCAGAAGTTCGCAGCTTTCTTGGATTGGCCGGCTACTACCGGCGGTTCGTCTCTGATTTTGCAAGGATTTCAGCACCGATGATCCAGCTGACCCGCAAGGATGTGCCGTTCGTTTGGACAGCAGAATATCAGGAATCATTTGAGAAATTGAAGCGAGGTTTGATAACGGCTCCCATTCTTACCCTTCCAGATGGGACCGGAGGATTCACAGTTTATTGCGACGCTTCAGGCAGAGGATTGGGATGTGTTTTGGTGCAGCATGGGAAGGTAATTGCTTATGCGTCGCGTCAACTCTGTGATCATGAGAAGAATTACCCGACCCACGACTTGGAGCTAGCAGCAGTAGTGTTTGCACTTAAGTTGTGGAGGCACTACTTGTACGGAGACAGAGTGGAGATATTTACTGATCATAAGAGCCTGAAGTATGTTTTCACCCAGAAGGATCTTAATATGCGACAGAGAAGATGGCTCGAGCTACTGGTGGACTACGATGTGGATTTGCAATATCATCCAGGGAAGGCCAACGTTATAGCAGATGCGTTGAGCCGGAGAGCCGGAGTTTATTTCCTGACGACGCAACCAGAGCTATTGGCAGATCTTCAGAAGATGGGTATAGAAGTTGTCCTCCCTTCCAATGTGGCCTTGATGGCCAGCCTACAGATTCAGTCCACCATAGTTGAGAGGATCCGGACCGCACAGTTAACAGATTCCAAGATTCAGCGGCTCAGAGCAGAGTGCGAGGCAGGGAGAAGGCCAGAGTTATGTATTCATGAGGATGGTACGCTTAGACACGGCACGCGTCTTTGTGTACCCAGTGGAGATATTAGACAGGAAGTCATGGCAGAGGCTCACAGTTCGCAGTATTCCATCCACCCAGGCAGCACGAAGATGTACCGAGATATTCGTCAACACTTTTGGTGGAATGGTATGAAGAGGGAGATAGCCCGGTATGTCTCTCGATGTTTGGTTTGCCAACAAGTCAAGGCTGAATATCAGAGGCCAGCTGGACTTCTTCAACCTTTACCGATCCCAGAATGGAAATGGGAACACATAACCATGGATTTCGTGACTGGGTTACCCAGATCTCCGGCAGGCAGAGATGCTATTTGGGTCATTGTGGACAGGCTTACCAAGGTGGCACACTTTCTTCCATTTAGAGTTGGACAGTCGACGGCACAGCTAGCAGAGATGTATCTCAGGCAGATCGTCAGACTTCACGGAGTGCCAGTCAGCATAGTATCAGACAGGGATACGAGATTCACATCGCACTTCTGGTGCAGTCTTCATCAAAGTTTGGGGACTCGTCTCAAGTTCAGCTCAGCGTATCATCTGCAGACAGATGGGCAGTCAGAGCGTACTATACAAACTCTCGAAGATATGTTGCGGTCATGTACCCTTGACTTCGTTGGTTCGTGGGAGGATCACCTGCACCTGGTAGAATTTTCGTACAACAATAGTTTCCAGGCCAGTATCCAGATGGCACCCTTCGAGGCTCTGTATGGTAGGAAGTGCAGATCCCCGTTAGCATGGGATGATATCGGAGAGAGACAGATGCTCGGTCCAGAACTGATTTTTCAGACAGTTGAAGTGGTCAGGAAAGTCAGAGATCACCTCCGAGTTGCTCAGTATCGCCAGCGCCATTGGGCCGATGCTCATCGGCGTCCCTTAGAATTTGCCGTCGGTGACCATGTATTCCTTAGGATCTCGCCTACCCGCGGCGTCATTCGTTTTGGCGTACGGGGAAAGCTTAGTCCTAGGTATATTGGGCCGTTCGATATTCTGAAGCGAGTAGGCGATGTGTCCTATCGTCTCGCTCTTCCGCCGTCGTTAAGTGAGGTACATGATGTATTCTATGTATCCCAATTAAGACGGTACATCCCGGACCCGAGCCATATCCTAGATCATTCGAAATTGGTTGTTGGTACCAACCTTTCGTATGAGGAGAGGCCCGTGTCTATATTGGACCGGAGAGAAAAGACGCTCAAGAACAAGACTAGCAACTTAGTCCGTGTTGCTTGGGGTCATCACTCTCTAGGTGAGTCAACGTGGGAGCGTGAGGACGACATCCGATCGCGATATCCCTACCTGTTTGACTCGTGAGGTATAATGTCTTTCTTATGCCTTACGCTTTCCCTTTCCTTGCTTGTATTGTATGATTGTATGATTGAACTGCTTAGTGTAGCTTGCCTGTGTTTAGTATAGCTTGTCGTGGCAATCTCTAGCTCCTTGATTAAATTCCGAGGACGGAATTCTTTGAAGGTGGGTAGAGTTGTCACCCCCATTTCCTGTATTTTGTATTTGTACTCGTAATTTGATTTTTGGCACGTATTTTATTTTCTCGACTTGTGGATTCGGGTTCTCGTAAATGGGTTTTGGACCATGGCTTGGTTTTATTTTGTGGAGTTGGTTTGATTTGGTTTGGTTCATCATGAGTGGAACACCTTAGCCTATTCTCCACCTCCATTCCATCACAACCACCCTCATTAAAACCCACCAACTTCTTCTCTCTCCTCCATAACTCCATTAATTTCTTTCAACTTCTTCTTCTTCCTTCTTCCACACAACTCCCCAACCCATAGGCAAGTGTACCTTGCCATCAAATAAGCACCACTTTTTATTTGTCCATTAACTAGATTAGGCCATGGAGAACAACTTTAGAACTTGACATTTTGTGATTTGGAGCTTTCATTTTTCTAGATCTAGGTTTTAACCATTTTCAAAAATCTTTGGTTTTGATCCATTAAACTTCGATTTTTGCATGTTTTGATGCTTCCATGTGGAAGAGAATTCGATTTTACTCAAGTTAGAACTTTGAAAATCTAGATTTGGTTTTGATTTGGCTAAGTTATGAAGATTTGAAGTTTTTGGTGTTCTTGAGGAGTTCATCTCAGCCTTGGTGAAGGCTCTCGGCCAGTGCTCTTTAGAACTTGACCGTTTGCGCACCCCGGCCTGTGCTCTTTAGCGCATGGCCGATTGTGCATAGGCTCAGCCAGTGCTTTGCGCTGTGCTGGATTGCGCTGGCGCAAGCTAGCCATGCGCAAGCCAGCCATGCGCAAAGTAACCCTGCGCACTCGACCATTGCGCAGTCCATACTCTGCACAGTCTACCCTTGCGTAATCCTCCCTTGCGCAATCCTTCCTTGCGCAATCCAATTGATGCGCAAGGCATCCCCTGTGCCCTTGACCCCCTGCGCAGTCTACCCTTGCGCAAGGTAACCCTTGTGCAAGGCAACTCTTGCGCGGCTCTTCCATGCACAGTACATACCCTGCGCAGCCCAACCCCTGACCCCCTTGCACAACCTACTTGTCTATGATGAATTGTTATTTCTTTAAGCTTGGCTCTTCTATAGTCCTATATATATTGGTATTTTATTAGATATTTTACGTCCATTTTATATCCTTACGCCTTTTGTCACGAACTGATTTTTACTTAATATGTTTGGAATGACTATTGTACATGGCATGGTATGACAAGGAACTAGCATAACACGACAGTGACCCGTAGTGGTGCACTCCTGACATGGCCAACCTGACATGATAGTAGCCCGTCGTGGCGCACTCCTGACAGTACCTTGACATGATTTATCTTGATAACTTGATAATGGCCCGTGGCGGCGCACTCCTGACTTGACTTGACTTGTAACTTGTAACTTGACTCGTATAATCAAGTTGACACCGTGGGTGCTCCTGCTTGCTTGCTTGTACAATCCACTTGTCTTGTCTTGCATCATGTCTAGGACGTGACTTCCTGGGTACCACGGCCAGGGACTCGCGCTAAATTGGATTAGGCTAATTATTAGATCAAACTAGAATATGGAGAATTCCCAGTCACAGGCAATCTCGTTATCTGGGTGCTTTAATGGACTTGTAGCTTGCCGACGAGTAGTGCACATTTCCAGCACACTGTCATGTGTTGCACCCTCTAAGTCACCTAAGGGTACATTTGTCTCCCGGGCAATGTACCCACCTATAACTCTCAACCCGCAGAAGGATAACTGGATAGTCTGCAGGGCTTGGGACTGGGAGTTTCTCACTTGCATCTTGTTAGTAATTAGGCTTGTGATAACCCTAGTTAGTTAAAGTAGTAAGCCGTAGTACTTGCTTGGCCGATTGTGAATGAATGGTGTCCAGCTCTGTCTAAGTCTTGTCTAGCCCCTGTACCTGGAACTCTTGATCATGATTGTTTTACTTATCTCTAATGATAAATGGGTAGAGACAGTTGTTTTCCATAAATAAATTCCTTTATTTATTGTGTATCTGGGAAAATTACAACTGTAGGAATCTGATCTAGAAGACGATCACTTTATCCCTTGGACTATGCGAAGAAGAAAAGCTCTCAAAATTTTGACAGTAGATAACTATGTATCTGTGCAATAAATGAGAAAAAGAACTCTATTTATAGAGTCAAAAATAACTGAAAGGATAACTGTCTTCACAACCTGTGCTTAGTTGAAAATCACGCAGGATTTAACATACGCAAGGTTGTGAGCAGTTACTGGACGTGGCCTGTAACTGTTGGACACATGGCAATCATGCATGAGTCGTGTGCAAGTTACAGGACACGCAGGCGAGAGATCAGTGGCATGGCTGCCACGTACTCCAATTTGATGAAATCCACGCAGACTTGTTGAAGACGAAATCCACGCAGACTCGAGGCAGAAAGCTTCAAAATCCACGCAAACTTGGGGCAAGAAGCTTCAGAATCCACGCAGACTTGGTGAAGAAAACTTCAGAATCCACGCAGACTTGAGGAAGAAAACTTCAGAATCCACGCAGATTTGAGGAAAAGCTCAAAATACACGCAGACTTGAGATAGGACTGCCAGCTGTCTTGATTCAGCGTGCCTCGACTGACACAAAATCTCTGACAGTGATTGCTTTTGTTAGTCGCATTAAATGACAAGAAGCTCTTTTGGTACGCCAACTTGGTGAAGGCTAAGTCTTGCTAAAGAAGATTTCAAAAAGTCACGCAATAGGCGGCTATGATCTCTCGAGTTCTGTGCATACGTGGCATATAAGAAGACATTCTTCGACTGTCGTGCTGTCAGTCATAATGACTCTCTGTCAAAGGATGAGCTGTCCCTCAGCGTGATTTGTAAATATTGTCCTGATCAACTGAGCGTGACTTTTGACTCTGTCCTGATCAACTCAGCGTGACTGGTGGACTTGTTCTGATCAACTCAGCGTGACTGTCATTTTTGAGGCCTACAAAACCCCCTTCAAAGTTTTCAAAAAATGATAAATTATTTTGAAATACTTTGAAAACGAGATGATAAAATGAAATCAGTCACGTTGAGATGACTTCTAATTTTTCGAAAGTCGAAAAGAATTCAAAGTTCTTTGAAAACATCCAAATGAACTTATTAAATGTTATAATGACTCTTCGTTCTCCGAGACTGATTGCATCCAATTTATGGTGGAATATGAACCGCCGGCGAGCTCTGTTATATAAACAGGGAGAAGATTCATTTTTAATCTTCATCTTACGTCAACATGACACCAAAGGAAGAAGCTGAAGAAGAAGCACGCAAATTGGGTTTTTGTTCCCATGGTGATCCCACTTTTGAGGGTAAGGAACCGGAGCCCCTAGTCTTCGAGTTCAAAGACGATCCCATGCATTTAGCCAAGAATTTCCTGAGCTATTTTGGTCTGGATGGCTTGTCTTCTTCTGACGGACGCAGCCTTGCAGAGTAGCGTGAAATATTGAAGGCTCTATTACACCGCATGGGGGTTAAGAGCGTAGAAGAACTGGGCACTAAGCTCAGTCGCTCTGCTAAATAGAGCGTGTCTTTTATGCTTTTGTCTTCTTTTGAAAATGTTGTACTTCTTCTTTTGTCCTTTGTAAGGCCATCAGTGCCTGTCTTGAAGAATATAGTACAACTTTTGTGTTTGAACAGCGTGCATTAATGAAGAATGTTAATTAGCACTCTTTGACTGTTTCCAATGTTGCGCTGTCTTCCAAAGCACACGTGTCATTCATTCCATGGTTTACGAGCGCTATTTACGCGGATCTTTTCCAAGAATAAGCTTGTACTTTGTCCTTTAAATAGATAGCTGAGTTTCAAAGATACTCATCTCTCATTCTTCTTCTTTTTCTCTGAGAATGAAATTTTTGGGAGATTTTATTCTCAAATAGGAAAGCAATGCTTTTTAATGTTCGATTTCTGCACACTGTATCAAACATGAGTTTGCCAATTCTTAGCACCAATCTTGAAGGTAAGTCCAGTATAGTACGTGTACTATTTTGTTGCTGTTGAAAATAGGCTTTTTGTTTCTGACTGAATAATGCACGCTTGACTAGCCAGCGCGTGCCAAATGACATTTTTGTTGATTAATCTCCTCTTCCTTGATGCTTTCTGCAGGAATTCGGCTGAAAACTTTCTTTAGAACTGGCATTGGTGATGTGGATGCTGTGGAGAATATTCTGCTGACACCTACATCAGGGAGCTCATACGCTTTTGACACGTACATCAGACAACTCAGAACTCTTCGTGGGATAGAAGGGTCTTCCTCAGATGGTAGGAAGAGCCTTTATACACGAGAGTTGGATGGTGGAGTCAACTCTACCCCGAAAAATTGGGTAGTAGAGTTCCTTTCAAGGCAGAACTAGGAATTGTATCCCAATATGGAATACATTCCTATCTTTCTTGAGAGGTTACCCCCAATCCACCAATTGTATTGGCAGCACCACGACTTCGGGCTGCCATACTCTGTGGTTCTCCTCTCGTCTGAGAGAGAAGACCAGAGTTTGATTCCTGCTGATCTGGTCGTGACTGGGACTCAGACAGTCAGGAACTGCCACCAACAACGAACCTGACGGAGAAGGTCCGACGGAGAAGATCCAAAGAAGAAGATAGATCTCTATTAGGTTATTGTTGTGGTGTAGAATAAAAATCCAAGTTTGTAATAGATTTCCATTATGATTTGTAAGAAAGTCTAAGAAAATATAATAGACTTTTTATGGTGAAATGAGAATGGAAATGATAATTCTTCTATGCTTAATAATTTGTATTTGTGGATGAATTATGGACATGATAGATAATAAAATCTTCTTTTCTGTTTTAGAGTATATGATATTATCAGAGGTAATATGGACGTGATAATATGTATGAACTCAAAAGAAAATAGATTGATTTCTATGCAGAGGTCAAAAATGACAAATGAGTAGATAGATTCGGAATTGATTCAGAGGTTATAAAAACATGATAAATAACGAATCCCCAAATAAATTGATAGAAGATTATGAACGGACGAACGTAATAAATGAACGGATGAACCGTTGAGTAGAATAGAATATACAAACAAACTTTGTAATTCTATCAGATGATATTAAACCAGAAATGATCTTAGTTTAATACTGATTGGAAAAAATAGAATTCAGACATAAAGATATCTTTGAACTCAATTTTTCATGATCTTTAGATTCGTAAATCAAAAGACTGGATATCAATTTCAAAAATATGATACTGAGATAGAAAATTTAGAGGTAATATGGACATGATTTTCTAAATATCAATTTTGCTAAGAAGATGATACAGTATAGAATATATATTTCCGCTGGGGATAACAGATATCGAAATGATCGAATGACAATAAATGAACGGATGAACCGTCAGGAATGGATGAACCGTCATATGAACGGATAAACCGTCAGGCATTAATAACTTTCTTCAGATCGGTCAATGGAAACCATGTTGGAAGACAGAATGTTGCAGTAGAAATCACCGATACTCGTATCGGAATCCCAAGAGGTAGTACTAAAAGAATCAGATCTCTTATCTTCGTCAGATTCGGGATCTTCATGAACAATATTGATGAAATGAATAGGAGCAGTATAGCCCAATCCGCATTTCGTCCTCCCGTATTTCAGAGGAGGAATCCGGACAGGCATTTTTCTTCCTTTTCCACTGTTGAGGCCAGTTCTGAAGTCATAGCCCATATTTTTGATGATGTCTTTAGATTGCTGACTATAACAACGTAGTTGTAATCTTCCAATATCATCATTTTTGTCATCATCTTCTAAATCAGAAGGACTTTGGGGCCCTTTATAGAAGAATATTGGAATGTCTCCTGGCTTTCTGCTGGGAACTAGAAAGTATGAAGATTGTACAGGTTCTAGGGATACATCTGTATGAACAGTCTGTACAACCCCTATGGTTATTGTGTTCAAGTTATCTAACAAATGTAAATAACTATGAACATAATTGCACACATCAACGTACTGCAAAGATGGAGACTTTTCATTAAATATAAAAGCAGCAATATTTATATTGGGAGAAGGCTGAGTCTTAGAGATTTTAGCCAAATCAATGACTAAAGGGGGAGAAGATGAACGAGAAGAAGCGTTGTTTCGATTAAGATCGATAACAAATGGCTCAGAAGAGGTGAGCTCCCTTGAAGCTTGAGATGGAAGAATAATCCGCCCTCCAACTGGAATTAACAGAGTATCCTGTTTCACATATAGAGATGCAGGAATTGCAGTACGCCCACTGACAGGAATAATCAGTGTATCTTGAGTAGACGACTGAGGTAATGGAGAAATACGTCCACTCACCGAAATGATGAAAGAACCTTCTCCAGAAAGTTTGGGAGATTGTTGCTGAGTAGTTCGACCTTTAATAGGAATTATTAAGGTCTCACTTTGTGAATCCTCTTTCTCCATAGCTTGTATGACCCTTGTATACTCTTCTTTATACATTCGGGAATCATTGAAATAAGCTTCAACTCCATGGAAGGGATTTATATCAGCAACTTCTTTTTGTACTCTTCTATTGCTATCAATGTATTTAAAACACTGATAAAGAGTAGAAGGCACCACATTATTTTCATGAAGAAAGGGCCTCCCCAGAAGAAGATTATAGGATCCCACGATCTCGATCACATAGAAAGTGACTTTGGATCTGAAATCACCTATTTGAAGCTTCAGATGAATCTTTCCCAAAGGCTCACTTCGGCTTTGATTGAATCCCAGGATAGTAGTAACCGTCTTGGAGAGTTTGTGAAGAGGGATTTTTAGTTCATCCAATAGGCTCTTTGGCATTATGCTTATAGCAGACCCTGGATCAATAAGAATACGATCTATCTTCATCGTATCGATATAACCGGTGTAGTAGAGAGGCCGATCATGTCGATTATCCTCTAGTAGCATGTCGTCTTGTGTAAAGGTGATATTTGGGATAATCTCCAGTACACTGTTGCAATGTAAGCAAGTGGCAGGTTCTGCATCTGGCTTCTTTAACTGTGCAAGACAAGAGTCAGCTTGTAGAAGTGCTTCACTTAACGTCTCCCGAGTCTCTTTGGAAAGACGTAGAAGTTCAAAGAGGGACATTCTAGCTGGAGTATTAGCAAGCTGAGCTAAAATGTCAAAATTATAAGGCTTCTGAAGTCCAAGAGGAGAGGACTTCTTGATTGGCTTATCAAACCGAGCCTGTTGTTTGCCTTTCTCAAGAGCTGTAGGCTTGGAAGGAGCAGGTTCATCTTGGGTAGTTGAAGGAACAGGTACGGTGGATGATTCTTCTTCAGGAGGAACATTAGGAGCATCTTTATCAGCTGGAGGGATATCAAGAGTATCCTCAGGATTCTTGGAATAATCCTTTAGATAAGGTTTTCCCGTTCGAGTAGCACTAACAAGTGCTTCTTCTTTCTCTTTTGGCTCTGTGTCAGAGGTAGACCCAAGAGACGTCATATGACATGACTTAATCTTTCCAGCCTTCTTGGACTTTCGAGAAGTAGCCTTTTGAGGAGATTCAAAATCTGCCACTAGATCAGGATGAATCTACATGATTTCTCCTGTTTCCAAAGTGATTGGCACTAATCCTTCAGATTGTGGAGGAGGAATATTCACTATTTCAAGAATTGCCTTGGGAATAGGAACAATCCCACTTTCAAGGAGTTGAGGAGGGAAATCTTCGAATTGCATAGAGACGACATTGGAGGTGACAGTCTTCTCTTTCGGAGTAAGAGAGATAGCTCCAGATTTATTCATTTCTTGGATCTTTCCTTTCAGTACATAACATGTACGAATTGTGTGACCCAGCATTCTGTGATATGGGCAGTATTTGGGATGATCTGTCTTACCAGCTTCATCAGGTTTTTTGATCTCCGGTAATTGTATCTTATTACCTTTCAGCAGACATTCAAAGATACCAAGGACATCATCATCATCGAAAGAGTATTCTTCTTTAGGGCGAGGTGTTCTTGGTTTTTGAGTTGTAGAGGTAGGAGAAGTTTGCACATTTGATACATCTTTGCTCTGAAGATTAACTTCAAGAGTTTCTTTTCCCTTGCGAGCATTGTTTTTATTGTTAGTACCTTGACCTGTTTCTTTAGGAGTCATCTGCACTCCTAAACCTTTGAAGGTTTCAGCACTAATTTCTGCGGCCTTGGCACTAACTATGAAAGAAGGCCAGTCTTGGAATTGGGTGGATCCTGTCCACATGCTGATGATTGGCAACAAGTTTGATTTGCACGTGTCGATGGTGACAGCATCAGGAGTTCCAAGAGGCATCTTCAGAGCTTCTCTTCGAAACCGTTCAATGTACTCTTCTGTAGTTTCATTATTTTTCTGCTTGATTCTAATAAGAGCAGACATAGTCATGTCATTGAGCCCTTCATAGAACCGTTCAAGAAACATCTGTTTGAAACCGGCAAATGAGGTAATGCTCCCATCTGGGAGACTTCTATACCATTCATAAGCCATTCCCTTGAGACATCCAATAAACACCCGAGTAAGGAGGGCGTCGCTTGGTTGTAGCTGATCAGTCATCACTTCAAAGTGATTAATAAACTGACTTGGAGAAGTGGTTCCATCATAGAATGAGATAGTGGAAGGCTTGTATTTAGGAGGATACAATACTTGCTTCCATTCTATCGGATAAGGTTGCTTGATGCCTAACCTTTGTAAACCATCTTTTTGTTTGAATACCTCGAATTGAGTTTTGAGATTCCTCAATTCTTCATTAACAACTCCGAAAGATTGTGGAGTTATAACTTGTAGAGAATAGTTGGGAGGAGGAACAGCATTATAAGCACTACCCCCAGCTCCAAAGAGACTAGGGTTTGGTTGAGCTGGTCTAGGAGTATTGGATTGTACTGCTGGAGGAACTTGTATTGGACTCATATCAGTATCAGTTGGTATGGCATCTGGTACAGTCTGTCGATTTTGTATCTGAGTTGCCATGAGTTCATACATCGACTTCATAGTATCAGCCATAGACTTCATTTGCTGTTCCAAAGAAGCAATCCTTTGTTCTTGAGGAGTCAAGGAAGAAGAAGGTTCATCAGTATTCCCATCAACCATATAAGTCGTGACTGTACGAGGGATTATTGATGAACTGGTGGATGTTATTTGTTCTGAATCATTGCTTTGTGCATCAAAGTCAATTATAGGAGAACTACCCCCAGTAGGAAGAGGTGGGAAGTTAGATTCTCCAAGGAATCCAGAATCATCTTCAGAGATCAAATTTCTTTGACTAGAAGCCAGGACTCTTGCTCTGGTATTTCTATATACTCCATCTGGACTATCAGCTCTACCCCCAGTATCCCGAGAGGTCATGTTGACTGAAGCAAACAAAGGCTCATCTTCATCAGGCATAGGTTCACACTGAATCCGTTTGAAGACAGATTGTCGTTTTGTTTGACATCTGTATTGTATTGTGACTCTCGGCTGGAAGTTACATTCATGATCAACATGGTCATAAGCCATTGATTGACATCTGTATTGAATTATGACTCTTGGATAGAAGTCACATTCAGCATGATCCTTTGACACAGAATCACTCCTTCTCTTCTGTTGAAGATATTCTCGTAAATCTGTTTGTGAAGATTGAAGAGTATATTTCCTGTTCTTGGGTCTTGATGGCTCTTGATTATATAGAGAATGATTAATATGAGCCACATAGTTTCTTGCATACTCTGCATCTGGATCTCTTATCCTTGTTTCCAACTGGTATGGTTTCTTAACACCAGAAGTGTTAATTTTTGTTTTTAGATCAGTTGGAGGTAACACATTAGTTTTGGAAACATGGAGTTTTCCTTCCATTGATCTGGATATTTGCAGAGAAGGAAGAGTTGAACCATCCCTTTGATTAGGAGTTGGTAACAGACCCTCTTTTATGGACAGATTCTGTGCCCAATTTGAAGAAGTCATAGAAGAAGACACTAAGGAATGTTTCTTCTTAGACTCATTCAAGTTTTGAGACATAGAATGTCTAGAAGGAAGAGTAGTCAAAAGACCATCGCCTTTTCTTTGACTAACAAAATTGTCAGTCAAAGCTGTTCCTGAAGTAAAAACTACAGGAACAGAAGAAACAACTAAAGAGTTATTCCTTTTCGAAGGGACTTTGTGTGGAAGACCACCCCCAGTTCTAGTAGAACTTGGCAGAGAAGAAGAGATAGCTAAAGAGCTATTCTTCTTAGATGAAATACACGCTGAAACAGATTTGGTTAAAGAACCAGTACTGTTAGCGTGATTGTTGATTTTAGAATTACACACTGGAACAGATTTGACTAAGGAGCCAGTGCTGTCAGCGTGACTTTTGGGGTTGAAATTATACACTGGAACAGATTTGGCTAAGGAGCCAGTACTGTCAGCATGACTTTTAATTTTGGAAATACACAATGGAACAGATTTGACTAAGGAGCCAGTGCTGTCAGCGTGACTTTTGATTTTGGAAATATACGCTGGAACAGATTTGGCTAATGAGCCAGTGCTATCAGCGTGATACGCTAGAACAGATTTGGCTAAGAAGCCAGTACTGTCAGCGTAATTTTTTGAATGAGAGATTGCACACTGGAACAGATTTGGCTAAGGAGCCAATACTGTCAGCGTGACTTTTGGGATTGAATTTGCACGCTGGAACAGATTTGGCTAAAGAGCCAGTACTGTCAGCGTGACCTTTGATTACTGTCATCTTCGAGCGCACAAGAGTGTGCGTACTTGCAGTAGAGTCCTTGCCAGTGTTAGGAGTAGACACTGTGGCAGAGACTTCACCATTGACTGCCAACTGATTCTTAGGGACATAGACAGAGTTTTCCTTCGACTTGGCAGTGATGATGGAGGCTGAAGTGGGCTTGCCACTCTTAGCCCGCTGCATTTCTTCATAGGCGAGTTGATCGAATTGGATCGTCATCACCTTCTTCGTCGAGCCGACTGACGAAGTATCGCATTGAGTTGTTGCCATCTCAGAAGAGGAGATGGTTTTCTCCAGCAGAGTCGCCAATTTGTTTTCCATAAATAAATTCCTTTATTTATTGTGTATCTGGAAAAATTACAACTGTAGGAATCTGATCTAGAAGACGATCACTTTATTCCTTGGACTATGCGAAGAAGAAAAGCTCTCAAAATTTTGACAGTAGATAACTATGTATCTGTGCAATAAATGAGAAAAAGAACTCTATTTATAGAGTCAAAAATAACTGAAAGGATAACTGTCTTCACAACCTGTGCTTAGTTGAAAATCACGCAGGATTTAACGTACGCAAGGTTGTGAGCAGTTACTGGACGTGGCCTGTAACTGTTGGACATATGGCAATCATGCATGAGTCGTGTGCAAGTTACAGGACACGCAGGTGAGAGATCAGTGGCATGGCTGCCACGTACTCCAATTTGATGAAATCCACGCAGACTTGTTGAAGACGAAATCCACGTAGACTCGGGGCAGAAAGCTTCAAAATCCACGCAAACTTGGGGCAGGAAGCTTCAGAATCCACGCAGACTTGGTGAAGAAAACTTCAGAATCCACGCAGATTTGAGGGAAAGCTCAAAATACACGTAGACTTGAGATAGGACTGCCAGCTGTCTTGATTCAGCGTGCCTCGACTGACACAAAATCTCTGACAGTGATTGCTTTTGTCAGTCGCATTAAATGACAAGAAGCTCTTTTGGTACGCCAACTTGGTGAAGGCTGAGTCTTGCTAAAGAAGATTTCAAAAAGTCACGCAATAGGCGGCTATGATCTCTCGAGTTCTGTGCATACGTGGCATATAAGAAGACATTCTTCGACTGTCGTGCTGTCAGTCATAATGACTCTCTGTCAAAGGATGAGCTGTCCCTCAGCGTGATTTGTAAATATTGTCCTGATCAACTGAGCGTGACTTTTGACTCTGTCCTGATCAACTCAGCGTGACTGGTGGACTTGTTCTGATCAACTCAGCGTGACTGTCATTTTTCAGGCCTACAACAGTGAGCTATTCAGGCGAAGGGGTACAATCCCGGTCCTTGTTTGGTTTAAGGATTGTAACCTGGCTCCCGGAATGGTTCCACGCCCCTAGTCGTTTATCGCCCTGTATACTTTACTACTTATACTTTCTTTTATTCTTTATGTTCTGACATGCTGGCTTTTGTTCTTATTTGTGGCCTCCTTGTGGCACTTGCTCTTTCTGGGGTTTGACCCAGCTGGTTTTGTGTGGCCAGATTTCGGAGCAGCTCCCGAGGATCTACCAAGCTTCCAGCCCAATGGTGAACACTAGACGGAACCCGGGCTACGAGTGGGTTTTCCCTTTTTGTTTCACCCACTTATATGTAAATTTATTCTTTTGAGGCGTTTGCCGACGAGCACCTGTTAGCTCAATGCACATTTACTTACTGTCTGCCTACGGGCTGTAAACATGATTAACAAATTCTAGGGTTGATCATGTATGACTGAACTCTTGCTAGTCCTATCATTTTGTATGACTAGCTTCATGATCATCCAATATGTAATATTTGGGACGCCTTATATATATATATTTGATGCTCTAATATCTTGTAACTCTGTTAATTGCTTGAGATTGAGACAATATGCTTGACCTTAAGAGACTGCTGGCTTGTAGTAAACCCTCATATCTAGACAGCTGTGACCGTATAGTTGAGATGTATTCTATTTCAATATACGTAGCTGGCTATGTCTGCCCCCGCTCTCCAGTATTCTGGTTCTGGGGCGTGACAAGGATTGATAGGACCAATTATATCCATACCCCAAGCTTCAAAGGGCCATGAGGCAGCAGTCGGATGAAGAAACTCCGACGATTGGTGAATAAAATCTGTATGAATCTGACATGCACGATATTTCCGGCGTATGGGCTACATCATGTGATTGTAGCACCCAGTTTCCCAAATGAGGATAATTTTAAAATTTTATGTTTATAATTATTTTAATAATGATATTTAATTCATGATATGATTTTTGGTGATTTTAAATCATTTTAAAATTATTTAAATCAATGACTTGTGGTTTTGACGTTTTGCTAGTGAAACCCTAGAGACTGTTTGACCTAGAGCCTAACCATGTGATTATGATATTTTAATGTCATTTTTGGCCTAAGGATATTTTTGCATTTGACCTCTTTGAATTATTTTGATATTATTTTATTATTTATGATATTGTTTTGAGGTTATTTGAGTCGGGTTCGAATTTCAACTCAATCCGACTTGAAACGGGGATCCGGGGATAGTTTGACTCTAGTGGAACCCACACACTAGTTAGACATGGCCCACATAATATTAAATTTAGTCCACATGATAGAAATATTTATTTAGAGGTTAGACTAATTATTATGGATAAGGTTAGTGTGATTAGAGACTTTAGAATGACTAATTTAGCCCCAACCAATTAGCCCTTTCCTAATACTCATAGAATAGGTTAGTGGAGGCATTTTGGACCTTACCATAATAGGACAAATAGCCCCATGTGGCCAGCCACTTTGGGAGAGGATAGGCTCAAGTTCATTTCATTATTCTCATCCACACTCTCTCTCTTGTTCTTCTCCAAATTCCTAGAGAGCAATTCCTAGCAATTTCTCCACCAAATCCTTCTATTTCGCCACCAAATCTTCTTCTTTCCTTCTCCATTCTAGCCAAGGAGGAAGCTACCCAAGTTTGGGAGGATTCGGAGCTCGTTCGTGTCCTTTTGGAATCTCTACGTGTCGGTGTCGCTCCGGGAAGGCTTTTCTTCGATTCGATCTACCGGAAGGTATAAATTCCTTCTCCTTTTCATTTCCTTATGCATATAGGTCTATTTTGAACCCATAGGAATGACCCCCATGGTTGTATCTCCATTTGTGTCCATTTCGTGTCCATTTGGAGGTCATAGGAGTGTCCTTTGTGTTGTGGTTGTGTCCATGTGGGAAAATCCCAAATTTGGACACACTATGTGTTGTTGTTATGTATGAATAAATTATTACATGTTTAATCTCATATTTTTGTATTGGAGATGTGTTCTATAGTGTCTCATATATATATATATTAGTGTAGAGAGTGAGTTTTTGATATATTATGTTATATACTTGTGTTCTTTTGTCGCAAACTACCCAAATTCGTCATAATTTTTATCCACGTTTTTAATTTCAGCCATAACTTAGAAATGTTATAACTTATAGCTCAAAGCTCGGTTTAATCTTCCGTTTTTTTTAAAATAAGTGTATTGAAGTTACCTTTCCAAAAACATGTATTAATAGGCCTAATTCTTTCTGTAACTTTCTGGAGAATTATTTAAGTGTTAGCTGTACGAAAGACAAATGCGTTCTCGGTGTTTTCGCGATTTCGGGAGTTTCCGGAAATAAAAACGCGATCCGTTTGAAGTTTCGGAAAGCTAACACATATATCTATAGCATACTTTAATCCTAGATTTTAATTCATGCTGAGATGGTACAGTATTGATTATTAGTAGGAGTTACTATTCGGCATATGCATTTTGTGCACCCTTGTGTGTAATATAATATTCTATTTGATTTTAACCCATGTTAATGTATATACATTATGTAATTAAATAAAGAATGCAAGCATGAGAAAATGTTTAAATAAATGATGTATGAGGTGTAAGTATCCTATCTAATGTAAGCATGTATAAGTATGGCTTGTAATGAATATGTAGGTTCCATAGTATGTAATGTATGGTGCATATAGTGGTGCAAGAGAATGATGAATGAATGCAAGCATGAATGTAATGTAATAATAGATGTAATGTATGCAATATAAGTTAATGAGATGTAATGTTCTATGTTAACACAAATCCTATATTACCTCATGTACCCCCTTACACTATGTTGACACTATCACACTTGACACATTGTTCACTTACACTTTGACACTCTTTGATATGTATACACTATGTATGCCCATTTAACCCTCACTTGCCCCTTTGCAATGTTTACATACACACACATAGCCTCTTAAATAAGTATTTATGAATATAGTTAACTTAGCTATGTATGTATATTATATATATGTTAGCATATTGTGTTGTAATATATAAGTTTATATAACTATTTGAAATGCCATGATTATAGACCTAATGTTGAATACCAATATATACATGTGTATATATGTGTAGACATATATAGCTTAAAGTAATAGATTACCTAGTGTATATCCAATGTGAATTCTTGTCTATTTGAGTATTGAATAATTACATGCTATATAGAGTTGGGTGTATGTCGGCTTGTATAGCCTTGTATTGATGTGTGCTTGCTAGGATAGTCTTGGTTAGGCCCAGTAAGACTTGCTGGGTTAGGACATGACCTAGTTTGACCTAGTTTGACTAGTGCAGTTGACCAGAGTTGACCAAGGGTTGACTTTAGCCTAGTTTGACCTAGATTCACGTAGAATACATTATAGTGCTTTATATTACCCTTCTGGACATGTTGTGACTTGTGTTGTTCTAATTAGGAGCCAGACACCTCTTCTCGGACAGTATCTTTACCTTGGACATTCAGATATCAGGCGAGTACATTCTCTGATCATTTCATATCCTGTTTAGAATTATTTTTCTGCTTTAAATTACTTTACTTGATACTGTCACGTTGGTCACACGGATTGGTACTATATGAATCTTTTCATGAGATGTCATCCCCCTCGGGAGCATCGAATACTGCATGTTTTGTGCATTTCACGAATCATCACGTATCTCTATGCTTCCTCTGATTCACGAATCGCTTGTGACACATGTACTCTCATGTTCACAGAGCCATCATGAATCACCTTTACGTATCACTCATTTTATGAGCCATGTGAAGTTTCATGAATCTTAACATAACTTGAACAGATCCTTGTGTATTGATTGGGGATGGGGGAGTAGAAATAGGCATGTGAATATTATCCAAGTAGCTGTAGTCATGAATCTTCTATGCCATTCACATGTTTATATTGTACTCTGACTCACTAGCCACTGTTAGTTCTCTACTTATAGTAGATATTTCTATTACAGTTCTCTCTCTGTTTACATACTGTATTTCTTTCAGATCCTGTATCTTACTTTACTGTATGATTATATTTTCTAACCTGCTATGATTTGTTGAGATGTACCGTGCTCGCTTCTATCCTGACTGGACCTGTTGATAAATTTTACAGATAGCCTGGAGGTTGCCTGCTAGCCTAGAGGAGACAGTAGAGGTTGCATAGATAGCTAGGGTTTTTGCTTATAGTTTATTTTCAGTCATCTTGAGTTGTATTTATGGATTACTGTATTTGGGTTTTGAGATGTATTCTGAGTTTGTATCTTAGACACATAGACTTCTAT
This sequence comes from Iris pallida, assembly GCA_029216955.1. Classification (NCBI taxonomy): domain Eukaryota; kingdom Viridiplantae; phylum Streptophyta; class Magnoliopsida; order Asparagales; family Iridaceae; genus Iris; species Iris pallida. Next base: position 31,622 of record JANAVB010019623.1, read on the forward strand.
CTGTTGTATCTCTTTTCGATTTCATATTTTATCTATCTTCCTTTATGCTCTACCTTAGATGTGATTGAGTTTACATTCTGCTATGTCACCCCCATTCGGGGAGTATAAACTGTTTAGTCTTATACTGTTAGATGCATTGAGACCTAGGACAGCGTTCTACCACCGACATTGCGGCGTAGGCTGGGCGTTGTTACGTTCTCGTGCCCTAACTCTAGGGTGCGGGTCATGACAGTGATTGAGATGCGCATGGTCGTGTATAGAGTAGTGGACACGTTTTGAGAGATTAGTGGCATGTGCGCCACATCATCCTACTTTAGAATGTAAGTTGTCTCAACTTTATCAGGTTGCACGAGCTTTAGTCAACAAGTCAAACTACGCCTGATTGGGTTGCGCCTAAACACAACTCAGTACATAGGCACGTGGCAGCTTTTGAAAGGTATAAGAAGAATTTATTCAGATTGCGCCTAGGCGCAACTTAGGAATTTATTCAGATTGGGCCTAGGCGCAACTTGAAAATTTATTCAGATTGTGCCTAGGCGCAACTTGCAGGATATGCAGGACAACTGTCAATCAAATCTTCTCGAACGGCACGCTTTGAGGGATTCGAATAGATTTTTTGTTTATCGTGCTGTCAGCTGTTAGTGCTGTCAGGTAATGATGATAATTAGTGTCAGACGCCACGTAGGCTTAGGCACAATATGATTTGGGGTGCAGTATGCTGTCAGACGCAACCTAATCAGTGGTGCAGTTTGATCATTTAAGCTTCAAAATAATGGCGCAACTTAATTTCTGGGACGTAACTTGATTGTAGAGTAGTAAAAACATGGCGTAACTTAATTTTTAGGCTCTACAGTCCAGATATAGGAGATGCCCTTCATCATGAGCTTGGTGAAGGGCTGGCATTTTCCAGAAATGTTTGCAATAAACCTTTGGATGTATGTGAGACGTCCTTGCAGGCCTCGAAGTTCTCTAAGGTTCTTCGGAGGGTTAATGTCAAGGATGGCTTTAGTCTTTTCGGGGTTGACATGGATGTCTTTTGCAGAGATAATGAAGCCCAGGAACTTTCCACTGAAAACCCCAAGGAAGGATTTGGCGGGGTTCATCTTGAGCTGATGTGCCCATATGAGATCGAAGACTGTCTTCAGATCTTGCAAGTGATCACCTCGAATACGACTCTTGATGGCAATATCGTCAACATAGCATTCGACTATTTTACGGAGGTGCTGGCGAAAGATGGTGCTCATAGATCTTTGGTATGTGGCACCTGTATTCTTCAGGCCAAAGGGCATTACTGTGTATCAGTAGACCCCCTTCGGAGTCCTGAACGACGTGTGCTTTTCGTCGTCTGGAAATATCTTAATTTGGTTGTAGCCTGAGTATCCGTCCAAGAAGGACATGCGCTCGAAGCCACATGTATTGTCGATCATTACGTCGGTGATCGGGAGTGGTGAGTGGAATCAGTCCACTCACATTGTCACGAATCGGCAGAAAGTTGACCACCTCCAATGTCACCTTCGGGATGGGGAGAACACCATCTTGAATTATAGGAGGTGGTGAGGTACCGAACTGGAGCGACACCATGTTGGCCAAGACTGTCTTTTCCTCATAATCGACTGGGATGACATTCGTATTGATCATGTATTGTATGTAATTCTTGAGGATGTAGTAGTCTTGAGTTGGATTTCCAACGAACCGATGGTAGTGACAGTACCTCAGGTCGCCCACTCTGTCTACCTCGTCAGGACGCTTATGATCAGGAAACTTGATCTTGTCGCTCTGTTTTTGCATCTCGAAGAGTTGTAAGGTGTCCTCATCATTGAAGGAGTAGACCTCCTTCGGCCTCAGTGCTGGTGGAGGATTCTGAGCGGGCCTCTGCGTGTTTTTTGAAGCGTTGACAATCAATGCCTTCTTCTCTTTCGCCTCGTGCCCACTGTTGCTGGTAGTAGGCCGTTTTCCTTTGTCATCAAAGGCGGGGAAGTTAACCCCCAGAAGACGAGCATTACGTGCCTTCTTCTCAGCAGTTTCGGCCCCGATGATCAATAAACTCCAATCAGGAGGCTGGGTGGAGTCGAGCCAGAACATGATTGCAGGAGTCATGTTCATGCTGTAGGCATCGATTAGTGCATGTTCTGGCATACCCGAAGGCAACCTTAAGCATGCTTGTCGGAAACGTTCGATGAAGGCTCGAATAGTCTCCTTCTCTGTCTGGCGCACTTCTATAAAAGATGACATGGTCATGTCCTTTCCACGGTCGTAGAATCAGTCGAGGAAGAGGCGTGTTAAGTCATCGAAGGATGATATGGAGTGGTCAGGGAGACTGCAGTACCAGTCGTAAGCGACTCCCTTCAATGCCCCGACAAATAGGGTAGTGAATAGGGCATCTTCCTTTAGGAGGTGTCCCATTTGAGACTAGAAGTAGGTCAGATACCGGCGAGGAGAATCCTTTCCATCATATGGCGTCAAAGTTTGTGGTTTATACTTAGACAGGTAAACCACTTTATTCCATTCGAGAGGGTAAGGTTGCGGGATTCCCATCTTCTGACGTTCTTCCTGCTTATTTCTTGATTTAAGGTGCTCGCACAACTCTCTGATCATGTCCACCAGCTCTTTTGTAGAACTGGGAGCCGGTGAGGCCGGTAAGGTGTGAAGCTCGACATTTGAAAGAGCCGACGTCCGAGGTGCAGTGTGATGATCTGCATCCGAAGATACCCATTGAGGGGGTATACTTGATTCTCCATTAGCCCCTGGATCAGGATTGGTGAAGACAGGTGCCCTTGCTAATGGTTGAGATGCCAGAGTGGTCCAAATCTTAAATACCATTTGAGTCCAGGATTGCATGGTGGTAAAGAGGGTTTTGAGGCTCTCTTCCAGGGTGTCCATGCGTTGTACGATGTCCGGAGCTGGAGCGTCTGACTCTCCTTCATCACCACCCCCAACCATGTAGACTAGCATAACATGGGTGGAAGTGGATGGATCAGTTGAGGCTTCGCTTTTGAACTCACTTTTCTGTAGAAGAGCTTTCCCTTCTGAGACATCGTACTGGCTACGTCCAGCTACTTCGAGGTCGGTTCCTTGGAGAATGTCCTCATCTTCAAGTGGAGGGTTGTCATGGATAGCAGGAGTTTGATCACTTCCAGCTGATGCTTCTGCTAGAACCTTCTTCCTTGACCGGGTGCTCTAAAATACCTCTGAGGACGGGACTATCGTTTTGCTTTTCCTCGGTTGACTCTTGGATGATGTTGCTGAGGTTGAGGGATTGGTGGTTGTCTTTCTTCCTGATGAATGGGAGTTATAGACAACATGGCAAGAAACGACCTTGGGCTCTGACTCAACTTCAACTGATACCCTCTTTTCGAGACGACGTCGGATGGGTGCAACATATTGCAGTTGCTGGAACACAGACTGCCTGGATGATGGAACCGTTGTTTTACAACAACAACAGTATACAAACAGACTGCCTGGATGATTGCCATCGAAAATGCGACAAGGTTTTGTTGATTAAAACTTTGATATTTTAATTACAAACAGAGCAGTATACAATATAGGACGTAGACGTAGTCCTAGGAGTACACTTTAATTTTTATCTGGGAACTGTATCGGTGGAGTGAGTGGTAATGCGTTGACTTCGTTGACGACCTGATGACGATCTTGGATTCTCTGAAGGTTTGGGCTGTTCTCTATACCGAAGCGTTTGGAGGAGAAGTAGACATTACGTGTCTCTTCTCATCTCTGTAGGTAGATACGATGATCTATTTATCTGTGTGTGTCCGTCTGTCTGGATGAAGGAATGATCCCTCTATTTATAGATAGCAGACTGGTCTGCTCATGCGCGCATATGTAGGATGCACCTGTACGTGGGAATGCCACGTGGCTGATGCTGTGGGGCACATGGGCGATGCGCCCTGAGTTGAAGCTGAATCTTGTTTGAACTACACTGTTGGGCTGCGGTGGAGCTGACACGTGGCAATCGCAAAGATTCGGCCGTTACTGAGATCTTGGGTGGTTAGCACCCATTAGTAGGCAGAACTGAGTTAAATGACACGTGGCACGTGTACATGGCTCAAAGATCTCGGATTTGGTAGAGGATGATTTATCAGGATGTGCCTAGGATCTGGCACATGAGACGACTTGGTCTATGACTTTCAGAGGTCACAGACAAGCCTGGGCGCATGGCTTCTAAGGCGCATACAGAGCTTCGAGTACATGGCTGTGTAGGCGCATGCAGGGACTTAGCTTCTGTCTTTTGGGATTATGAGTAATTTGGGAGCGCATAGCTTTTGAGGAGCATGCAAACTTCTGGGTACATTGCTGTGGAGGCGCATGCAGGGACTTAACTTCTGTCTTTTGGGATCAGGAGTAAGTCGGGAGCGCATGAATTTTGAGGCGCATGCAAATTTTTGGAAGCATGGCTATAGAGGCGCATGCAAGTGATCGGTCGGCCACGTGGCAAGGACAGCTGTAGCTGACAAAATGTAATGATGAAGATGACGTTGGCGGCTCTTCGTTTCTGCAAAAAGCTGTCAACTGTTCAGCCTTCGAAAAGCGTGCTGCCAACTCTGTCATATAGCTTTAAATGCTTAATGGGTGATGAGTTGAAGTAGGCACATCAGTTTGTGCCTCACTAGGTGCATGTGTCTATGTCCCATTGGGTGCATCGGTACGGAGCGCATGGTGCTGACGGAGCATCTGTCGTATGGCGCATCCTTATTGGCCCGTCCGTTGTATTCTTTGAGACGTTAATGACTGTTTTGACTTGGCTGAATACGAAGAGGCAGAATTGTTGTCATTAATGCAAATTTATTGTACAGAATATGAGGAGACTGCCACTTGGCACATGGGCGAGGGTTGCCCCAGCCTATAAATAGCTATGGGAAGAGTTTTGTTTCTCATTTCACTTAGCTTTCCTTCATAGAGACGAACTCGATCGGTCCCCTGTCTCGGTGAGTTGACGATGAACTCCTTTCGAGGATGAAGATGTGCCGAGTTGGTTTATTCACCATTGGCCCTGTTTTCGTACAAGCCTGTGAAAGTGCCTGTTGTATCCAAATATCGGGATCATCGTGTCCCGACACAGGCTGAAGGTACCTGTTGCATCTAAAGAACGGGACGTTCGTGTCCCAATTTTTGTTATGCTGGAAGAGCCGCAGGTCGGGGCTATCGTGCCCCGATTTGGTTAGGCTAGAAGAGCCACTCCTCTTGCTAGAGTGCCCGCATGCTGACGAGAAAGTGATTCACTCTGACTATGCACGGGGATGCGCATACGCTGAGATGCTGGAATGATGTGTCTGGATGTAGCACTTGAGTGATGCGCCTGGCTGTACATTAAAATTATGCGCCTGGCTGTAGCTTTTAGGATTTTCTTTATCTTTTGTAAAATAATTCTCCTTTGTAAAAGACATGTAATAGACTTTCATATGAAATAAAAGTCCTATTTATATCTCTACTTCTTTGCTGTTTTCTACTGTACGAAGTATTCTGTTCCTGGCACATGAGAGTTAGGGCGCATAGGAGTTCCGGCCTTAGATGCGCCTAAAATTCTATGCTTCTACATCCTTCCCATTCCCAATTTCAGAGATGGCACCCAAAGGCTCCTCACAAACAAGGTAAAAATCCTAATACTTTCTTCCTATAGATGGGCTAGTCCTGAGTAAATTTTCAAGTGACAAACTTGTAAATGAACCCAAAATTAGATTTGGAGTAGCCAGTACTATTTGAAGTGCACTTATAAATTACCTTTTTTTTGGAAAGTATGGTAATGGGCCGTGGCCCTCTCCACTTCTTTTAATTTCTTCTAGAAATTTTATATTCCCCCAAATTAATATATTTTATATTTGGTTAATATATAAATATTTTTGAAAATATACAGTTTATATGAAAAATATAACATGTTTTTATTAATGATTGAATATATTTAATAGTAGTTTTTTTATTTGTGATTTTTCTATCATTCGTTGGCTGAGGTGATACGTTAGTATTTAAAATAATACGGTTCAAATCCTATTAATATCATTTTTTGGAATTTTTTGACTTCCATTCCACTTATTAATATGAATTGTACTTACATTCCATTTTTTTTGTATTTATTAGGCTTACTTTTTATGTCACGAAGAATATTCGTTTTGGCATGAAAATATTTTCCATGACAAAATATGGAATGTAAGTTTAATAAACAAAAAAGTAGAATATAATTAAAAATTCATATTAATAAGTATGACGAAAGTCAAAAAATCTCCTTTTTACTTATAAATTAATTTTACAATCAGATCTATTCTAAACATAAGCCAAACTCACCTGAAAAGGACCCAAACAAAAAAAAATAATTAAATTGAAAATCAAGGGAGAAGCAAAAAAACAAAAAACAAAATTTTAAATCAAAAAAGTTTTTCAAAAATAAAACTAAAAAAAGAACAAAACGACAAAAAGAAAAGAAAAAGAAATGTTCAAAAAGAATAGAAAATATAATGTTTTTAAAATTGTAAAAGAAGGAAAAATGAAACGAAAATAAAAAAAATGGTTTAATTAAAAAAGGAAAAAAAGAAAAATATGGGGAAAAAAGGAAAAAGGAAAAAACTTTTAAAAAATTAGAGAACAAAATATAACAAAAAAAGGAGAAATAATTTGAAAGAAAAATTACCAAAACATGATTAAAAACAAAAAAATTATTAAAATAACAAATCAAAAAATATTAAAACAAACTAATGAGAAAAAATACAAAAATAAAAATTAGAAGTATAAAAACAAATAAATTAAAACAAAATATTTTAAAAGAAGAACAAAATGAGGAAAAAATTCTTAAAAAAATGAAAAAAATGGGAAAAAAGAGAAAACAGAAAAAAATAATTAGAAAGAGTAGAAGAAACATATTTTTTTAACATGGGCAAAAAAACACGTATTGTAGAGGGATAGGATTCCCATGTTTATGGCTAATTCGTAATTTCTTGGAGTAAATTTTTATAAGCGTAAACCAAACATGAGAAAAGATTTTTCATCCTAAATTTGTCCGAGAACAAAAATAATTATATCGCATCCCTCTCCTAGAATATGACGAGTTGAAGATGTACAATATCCCAGGCTACGCATCATACAAATATTTCGAGATCCGTATCCACGTCTGTCACCCATAAGTTCTAGGATTAGAGTACAAGCATTAGAAAATCTATGCATTCTAATAACTTAATAGCCTACTAGCTAAACTACCCAATATTTACATCATAGAGATAACATCCCAAAACAATTAATTTACATATATCTTACATAAACAAAGCACAACACTTACCCAAAATGATCTGATACTCGGTCCACTGATCTTCAGTCTTCGTCCTCGTCCACATTGTACATCGGCATGACATCTTCTGATTCTACATTCTCACCAAGCTAACAAATATTGGCCATCAAAGACATGCAAGTGTAAGCCCTCTGAATTTTAGGGTTCTTTTTAAAAAAATATGAATTATTTTAAATAAATAATTTTATTATAATTATTTTTGACCATTAAATGTACCTTTTTGTGATTTTGATTTTTGGAGCGCCAGAGATATCAATCTCTCAAAACATCCTTCATGAGTTTTGTAGTAGACAAGATTATATTTATTTTGATATATCATGTCCCACTCAAACTTATTCTCTTACATTCTATTTACCTCGTACAACTTTCTGGTCAATTTAGGCCATTGGACCATCTGCCGTAAAACTTGACCTAGCTTCCAATTTAATTTCGGGGATCGACATCGATTCAACCTAATCAACCCAATATATAGTTTTGATCTATTTTGAATCTATTACGCACATGCCACTTGTGTGCCATCTAAATGAGCTCCAGCATGCTATTATTTCATCAATGGTCGTAATTGATCAAAATTTGTAGTCATGATCGCACCGAGCCCAAACCCAGCCCAAGTGCATGTGACTTCCCTTATGACACACCAAACATCAATTTTGGCACACCAAATCCTATTCCCCCCTTATTTTAAAATATACATTTATTTTGTTAACATATATTTGTTACCAAATTTTAATAATTTGAAATTTACTTTACATATTGTTATAGTCAATTATTAATAAAAATAATATTTATGATTACTCCTAATATTATTATATGTGATGTTATGATGGATCATATTAGGGATAAATGTTTGAGGGATATTAATCTTAAACTTTTACTCCATATAAACTCCTCCTATTCTAAGCCCTTAGGTAAACTGGACTCTAACTAATCGACCTAACTAGAAACCTTACATAATTAAACCCTATTTTTCCCTCCCCTTGTCGATGTGTTGTTATATGTATATGTTCGTTATACCAAGTGATACTTAGGTTAGGTGAAATTCTAGCTTTTGTAGACCTGATTTTTGAGAATGGAAAATTTACTTTTTGTTCTAATTTGGACTTAATATTTAATAAACCAAAATTTCCAAGGCAAACTCTATTTCCTAAACTTAAATCCTAATTTCCTTATATCCTACCTATTAGCACTACCAAGCCCATATAGAGCCTTTACAACTAAGTAATTATCCGGGCGCACAAGGGCCAACCCCATCCATTTGCAACCCGTACCCGCATTTAATTTGAACTTACTGTGCATCTTCCCCAACGGCAAGTACACAGGCTGCAGCGACAACATGAGAACAGTGAGCACGCCTGTACTGCTCTAATGCTAAACCGACACACTCGACCCAACACCTGGTCCTCTCACCTGCCTTATCTCTTCCTATATATATCATCTTCTAATCATCGTTTCCTTGAAGGAAACCCTAGCCGCTTCAATATGATCAACCACTCTGAACCCTAGAAAACTAGCTACCTTCTCCTCCATCCTCCCTGTCGGAGGCCTAGTGCAGTGGTGCAGTCGACCGTCAGAGCTCGATTGGCATTGGCGACCATTCAAAGATGACCCGCGGTGCCGCAGCTTGACGTATCGTGTCGAAGAGGCAATCCCACTGTCCCACCTCTGGTACAGTCCCCTCTTCCGACAACTGAACTCACTGTTAGTCCCGAGGCATGGATATAGATAGAAAACAAGAGTTCAGCAAGCCTACACAGTAGGTGCCATAAATGAGGAGTTTAGCAATCCTACACAGTAGGTACGACAAAAGAGATAGATCTCAAGAATAAAGTTAGGCCTCCCTACTCAGTAGGTGCCTTAAAACCTGAAGAACGAGTTAGAGAAACAGAAGAAGAAGAAGAGGAGGATTAAATCTGCTGGGGTGTAAAAACACCGTTGCTCAAAGCAAGATTCGCCTCTATACGATCCGCTTCCAGGAACCAGTAAGTTCAAAAGAACTTCTGGAACGCTCGTCAGTCAATATTTGTGACTTGAACGGGCTTCCTGAACTTTATGGACTCCCTTAACTCTCTTCTTTGGTGCATCTTGGAAAGAAGACAAGGGGGCTCTATTTATAGAGTGGAGTGAGGCCTCTCTATCTCTCATATCCGATATCGGACTAATACACCAAAACTCTAAAATAGAGTTTGATGTTTTACATCATCCTATAATCAACATAGTCGAGTGCTAGCCCACGCCTTTCCCCCGAACACTCCCGTACATACACGAGACAACCTGGAGTCCGTGTCGAGTCCGAGCCCGCACAACAAAAATCAACTTACGTCCTTGTTGGAATTAATCATTTTCCTTTTAGTAAAATCATCCACATGGTTTCTTCCTTAGGGTCACCACCCCATGTGCATATCCCAACAACACATACTCATATATATGTTGAGATAACTCATGGTGCTTTTCCAATATGGGACTAAACTTTACAAAGCATGTTGAGAGCAAGCTCTCTTCATGTCAAGGAGCAAGAGCACCAACAATCCTCCTCATATCTCATCATATATATGTGTCTAGGGTTGAGCGTTCCCTACAGTAACTGTCCATTTTATATTAGAAGAGATGTCGCTGACGACTTGAATCTTTCCGTATGGGTCAAATAACAATATGATACAAGAATGGACTAAGCCTTGAATTCTGTACCATAGCTGCAATTTTTTTCACTCACATAATGTAGTTATCTGTGCTTCTGGGTGCACATTAAAGGCCATGTGCCAGCCTGGTTTCGATGTATATATTTTAGGCGTCTATAAGTTTACCCTCAAGAGACGGCCTGTATCTCTATCCATACACTCTAGGTGAGTTCTTTTAAAGAGTCCTTGGCATGAAACCTTGTACTTCCGTGCGGTGCCACGTCGCTATGACATGGCTTAAAGCCGAGGCTTTATCCCTAACTGGGTACCTCATCGTAGAGTCACACTACTGTAGCATGAGGTCACAAGCCTCTTTGTAGTGCCAAACTACCCAGCATGAAGCCTTGCGCTTCCGTGCGATGTTACGCCGCTATGACATCGCTTGTGAAGCCGAGGCTTTACCCTACCTGGTACCTCTTCGTGGTGTCATGCCACTGTAACATGAGGATACTGGCCTCTTTGTAGTGTTGTCTACCACTCTTTATTTATAATATACAATATTAGGCTACCTGCCTATAAGCGGTGTTACGTTGCAGTGACGTGGCTTGCTAAGCCGAGGCATTACCCCTACCTGGGAACTTCATTGTGGTATCACCCTACTGTAGCATGGAGTCCATGAGCTCCTTTGTAGTGTTGCGCTACCGTGCTTCCTGTAAAGCACAACAAACATTTACTCTGTCTGAGAACTCATTAAGGCATTTAAGCCATCCTCTCCACAGGACATGTTCTCCGCAGAGAACTATAGTAGACAACAGTGGTTATGGGTCCGTATCCCTTCCATGTCCCTCTGGATTATGTACCCACTATTACCTGATATTTTTCCAATCTGTGGTCCTTTCTTGAACCAAAAGCTAGATGCCTAGTAGATTTCTCTTTGAACTAATAACATAAAACTTTATGGTAGGATTACACAGATACAATATCAGAATGCCTTCAAGTCTATTTTTCTTACTGTGTCATCGACCAGCTGGCACTTGAGGCCCTTTGTGAACGGATCTGCCAGGTTCTCCTGACTCCGAACATCAATTACAGCAATACTTCCCCTTTTAATGAGATCGTTTGTTACTCTGCGCTTCAGTCGTACAGTTCTATTCTTTCCGTTGAAGAGGTCATTTGATGCTACTGCTGCAGTCGCCTGGTTGTCAAAGTATATCAGTACCGTCGGTATCTGAGCTCCCAAAGCCATTCTGCCTCATCTGCTGCAGCTTCTAGAGCATAGAACTCAAATTCCATGGAGGAATGAGAGAGTATAGTCCGCTTCTTTGACTTCCATGATATAGCAGCTCCATCCAAGGAAAAGATGTATCCACCTGTGGATCTCTCACACTCCACCTCTGAACACCAACTAGCATTACTGAATCCTTCTACTACTGTCGGATACCCGCTGTAGTGCAGTGCATATGTCTGAGTCTTCTTGAGATATCTTATCACCCGCTTCACAGCTTTCCAGTGCTCAATACCTGGGTTGCTTGTGAACCGACTTAGCATTCCTACGATGAAAGCTACGTCAGGCCTTGTGGCAGTAGTTGCGTACATCAAACTCCTGATAATGCTAGAATACTCCAGTTGTCTGACATTTTTCCTCGAATTTGGCTTCAGCTTCTGATCACACCTGTATGGCGTATCGATCCCTGGAAGATCTTGATACCCATAGCGTGTGAGCATCTTTTCAATGTAATAAGATTGTGACAACGCCACTCCAGTGTCTGTCCGGATGTTCTTTATGCCCAAGATGACATCTGCATCCCCCAAGTCCTTCATACTGAACTTGGTTGAGAGAAACTTCTTTGTCTCCGTGACATTGCCTATATCCGTTCCTAGGATTAACATATCGTCCACGTACAGACAAACGATGACTCTTCTTCCATCAGCGAACTTCGTGTAAACACACTTGTCCGTCTCGCTAACTCTGTAGCCTTTTGATCTAATAACTTTGTCAAACTTCTCATGCCACATCTTGGGAGCTTGCTTTAAACTGTACAATAATTTCACCAACTTACAGACTTTGTATTCAAGACCTTTGACGACAAATCCATTTGGCTGTTACATGTATATCTCTTCGGTCAGCTCGCCATTCAGGAATGCTGTCTTTACATCCATCTGATGTATCACCAACTTATGTGTTGCTGCTAGAGCAATTAATATTCTGATGGTGGTCATCTGTGCTACTGGAGCGTATGTGTCAAAGTACTCTATCCCCTTTTTTTGAGAAAATCCCTTGGCTACCAGCCTAGCCTTGAACTTGTCAATAGTTCCATCTGCCTTCATCTTCTTCTTGAAGATCCATTTACATCCGATGGGTTTTGCTCCTTCAGGTAGATCTACTAACACCCATGTGTTATTGGAGGTGATAGAGTCATACTCGTCATTCACTGCCTCCTTCCAGAAGATAGCATCTCTGGTCTTCATCGCCTCATCATAGGTAAGCGGATCTGCTTCTACATGATAGGTGACAAAGTCATCTCCGAAGTCCTTTGGTCTCCCCACTCACTTGGCTGACGACTTTTTGAGTTCTGTTTCAAACATTGTTTCATCAAAAACATTTTTTTCTTGGACTACGACATCGTTGGAAATCTCAGCTTCCTTTGCACCATTATTATTCTCCGAAATGTCAATATTTTGTGCCTTGCAAACTTTTCTTCAAAGTACTCCGCGTCACGAGATTCGATGACATAGTTAGACTCCAAGTCAAGTAATCTTCGAGCGTCACTCTTCTCGGCATACCCCAAGAAGATCGTCTTCGTAGTCCTTGTTTCGAGTTTCTGAATCTTCAGATCCGAAAGTTTTACGTATGCCAGACACCCCCACACTCGAATGATATTCAAGTTGGGTCTGACTTTGAACCAGAGTTCATGAGGAGTAATATCAGAAGTTGTATACGACACTCTGTTCAGAATGAATGTGGCCGTCAATGCATCTTCTCCCCAAAAGCACTTTGGAAGACCCGCAGTTAGCAACATTGAGTTCGTCATCTCTGTCAACATTCTGTTCTTTCTTTCTGCTACTCCATTGGACTGAGGAGATTACGGAACAGTAGTCTTGTTGATAATTCTCTATTCTTTGCAGAACGATATAAAATCATGAGATCGATATTCTCCGTCTCGATCACTCCTCAACCTCTTAAGTTGTTGTCCAGTTTGCCTTTCAGCTTTAGCCCTGAACTCCTTGAACTTCTCGAATGCTTCATCTTTTGTTTTTATCAAGTAGACGAACGCGTACTTTGAGAAGTCATCGATGAAGGTTATGGAATACTTCATCCCGGCCTTCGTGGAGAATTGTTTAAAGTCATAGATATCGGAGTGCACCAACTCCAGAAGATCTGTGCTTCGATTGACCCGATGAAAGGGTTTTTTTGTGATCTTAGTCTGAGCACACACTTCACATTTCTCCACCTTTCTTCCACATTTGAAGATAAGTCCTAGACTAGACATTTTGTTTATCCTTTTACAATGGACATGTCCTAGTCTATTATGCCACAACTCAAGAGTATAAGCAGAATTGGAAATTACATTAATGTTCTCTAACTGGGTTATAAGCTGGAGTTTAAACATTCCTTCAGTATAGAAAGCTTTTCTGAAGTATGTTCCTTTCTTGGACATCACCATCTGACCAGCATTAATGTCCATCCTCAAACCTGCGTTGCTAAGCATGCTCCCAGAGATCATGTTCTTGGCAATCACTGGAACATACTTTACTCCTTGGAGCGTCAGAGTGTTCCCGGAAGTGAGTTTCAGCTCCACAGTCCCGATCCCCAGAACTTTAGCTTGGGCCTGGTTCGCCATGACAACCTTTTCAGAAGTTGGCTGGTACGTGATGAACCATTCCTTCTCGGAGCAGACATGGCATGTCGTACCGGTGTCTATCCACCAATCAGAGTCAGCCCCCTCAGTTGTGACATGAGCGATCATAGCAACGAGGTTAGAAACCAAAGAAACCTTACAAGGCTCACCTTTCTCTGATTGTTTGGGCTTGGATCTGCATTCACTCTTGTAGTGGCCCTTCTTGCCACAGTTAAAATAAGTCTCATTGGACTTGGGCTTCTTCTGTTTGAAAGACGGTGCCTTCACTTTTAGATTAGTGAAGTCTTTCTTGTGGTGAGAAGCCGCCTGTTTCCTCTTGGAGTCTCTCGTCTGCACCAGATTGGCCTCGATCAATTATTTGGACAAAGCGTCCATCTTCTGTTGAGAACGCATCTCGTCCTCAACGTAGATTTCTTGCAAGAGATCTTCCAGACTGATCTCGAGTTTCTTCTGATACATTCTTGCATAGAACATATTCCATCCAGCAGGAAGTTTTGAGACGATCCCTCCAACGACAAACTTGTCGACGAGGGGCATCTTTTCATCGTCCAATTTCTGACGAAATTTTAGAAACTCCTTCACTTGAGGAAGCATCGCCTTCTCGTCTTCAAAGAGCCACTTGTGATATTTTTTGATGAAAAATATCTTGCTCTTATTTTTGTCTTTCTCGTACAGCTTTTCAATAGACTCCCATATTTCTCTGGCACTATCCTTCTTTGAGTAGAATTCTGCCAGGGAATCCTCCATAGCATTTAGGATCAGAAGCCTACAAATGCTATTGTCCCTTCTCCATTTGGCCTGAAGTTTAGTAGCCACAGTTATAGTGGCAACAGACCCAGTATCTGGAATAATAGGTTCCTCTTCAAAGAGCACGTGATCAACGTCTCGGAGTTGAAGGGTGAGAAAGACCTTCCTCTTCCAGACTTGATAATGCTCTCCATCAAACTTTTCCAACTTACAGTAGTCAGTTTGGAGGAGTAAAGCATTAATGTTTTCCATCGTACTAATCTTGCTTTGAGATTGTTAGTCCCGAGACGTGGATATAGATGGAAAACAGGAGTTCAGCAAGCCTACACAGTAGGTACCACAAATGAGGAGTTTAGCAATCCTATGCAGTAGGTACCATAAATGAGATAGATCTCAAGAACAAAGTTAGGCCTCCCTACTCAGTAGGTGCCTTAAAACTTGAAGAACGAGTTATAGAGAAACAGAAGAAGAAGAAGATGAGGATTAAATCTGCTGGGGGTGTAAAAACACCGTTGCTCAAAGCAAGATTCGCCTCTATACGATCCGCTTCCAGGAACCAGCAAGTTCAAAAAAACTTCTGGAACGCTCGTCAGTCAATATTTGTGACTTGAACGGGCTTCCTGAAATTTACGGACTCCCTTAACTCTCTTCTTTGGTGCATCTTGGAAAGGAGGCAAGGGGGCTCTATTTATAGAGTGGAGTGAGGCCTCACCATCTCTCATATCCGATGTAGGAATAAAACACCAATACTCTAAAATAGAGTTTGATGTTTTACATCATCTCACAATCAATATAGTCGAGTGCTAGCCCACGCCTTTTCCTCGAACACTCCCATGCATGTACGAGACAACCTGGAGTCTGTGTCGAGTCCTAGCCCGTACAACAAAAATCAACTTACATCCTTGTTGGAATTAATCATTTTTCTCTTAGTAAAATCATCCACATGGTTCCCTCCTTAGGGTCACCACCCCATGTGCATATCCCAACAACACATACTCATATATATGTTGAGATAATTCATGGTGCTTTTCCAATGTGGGACTAAACTTTACAAAGCATATTGAGAGCAAGCTCTCTTCATATCAAGGAGCAAAAGCACCAACACTCACCACCTAAGTCATCCCCTTCCTGGCACCTTCGACCCCCTATCATCTCCTTCTAGCGTCGTATTCTCGCCGACAAGTGTCCTTCCGACCACCGTTGCATCCACCGGTGACAGTGCCCCCTCCTCTTATCTATATCTATATAGCCTATGTTCTCCATCCTCCCTGTAGAACCCTAGCCGACATGAAGATTGAACCTCCACCAAGTCTAATTTTTTGGCGGTTTTGAAGCACAGACGTCAAGACTTCCATGGTGAAGCTCTCATGTTTTTGGCTTCAGTTTCTTCGACTCGATCATGGCATAGGTGCGACCGCACTTCCTTATTTCCGTCGCCGACCGTGAGGCACCTCCGTGGTGCGGCCACAAGCAGCCTGCTACCATAGCATCGGATCCAAGCTTCGACGCGGATGAGACGAGCCTTCTCCTCTATGCACTGAAGCTTTGGGGTATCTTCACTCGGTATAGCCTCTGCCAACGTATCTTTATCCTTCCTTCTTATATTGTTGTTTAACCTTGCCACACCTCTGGTTATATGTATATATGATCTTCCTTTTGATTATAGCAAAGGGAAGTGGTGGTTAGAAACATGGGTAAGTAATGGTTAGGCAGGAGAGTTTTTTTTTTTAAATCAATAAGCTATGTGGAAAAAAGTACCTTCCTTTGTGTTTAATCGAGTAATATATGTGAGCATCATGTGCATCATGGTGAAAACTTGATGGATGTATAGGGATGGCAGGGAACGTAGTGTACTAGAGTGCGTATGAGTACTTAGGCTTAGAGGGAATGCCTGTGTTCGGAGAAGACACTTGTGGTGAGAGCTTCACTAGTACAGAAGGAATGTACACTTACTGAGTAAATTGGGGTAGGCAACTGAGAAGATGTGTGAGGTTAGGTTTTATGTGGGTAGGATAATACTCCTTGCAAATACAAATGCAACAATGAACTTGATGGGTGTGAGCCTGCTGGGCTAGTTTTTGTTAGGGTGTAGAAGACATGGTTGTGAGACAAGGCATCATTATATACATGAGATATGTATGCGGCAAGTGTGGGGATCCCTTGTGTGTAGAGTTCAACTCTAACTATATCATGAATAGGTAGGTGCTTGAGTGCTTCCTTGAGTAAACTCAAGGAAGGAGTGGTCCATTAGATGTTTGAATGTATGGAGTATGAGAGGAAAACCAGTGGTGGATATGTAGGTGTGCCTTAAAGGAAAGAAATATGATATTGGAGGAAACTAACTCTTATGTCTATTTATGGATGAGTGAGTTTGAGGCTCAACATGCGATGGGCAGCTAAGCAGCAAGGTGAACTTGGGTGTTGATTTTGTCTTAAAAATTTAATATGTGGATAAGAAATTTATTTAAATATTGACCACCAAATGGTTTTAATCATGCACCAGAGATATAGGAAATATAGTTAGTCTATAAATGCATAGCTAGATTTAATATTGGTACTCATATTAGTTATAACTACCTAATTAGCCTCTAAACTAATCTCTAGGTTCTTTGGACTTCTTGGACCGGGACTCTATACCAGCTTCCGGTGACAGGCAAGTATACCTTGCCCTTGATTTACAGTATTTACATGCTAGTACCTTTTTATCAGCCACTCAATCAGGATATACCGATACATGCTTCACCTGCTCCTTATCTGCCTTCCATGATTCCACCTGCTCCCTGTTCAGTTATTACATGATTTTACCTGCTGACATACTAGACATGATATACGAATTCGTGTTGCATGACATATAGGTGATGCGTACATATAGGTGACACGTACATGATCATTGATATTACTTGTAGATAGTTTACATGTATACATGATAGACTGGAGTTGCCTGTTAGATTCAGACTGGACGTATCGTGGATGGGACATGGATAGTGGCATTGGGTGGAGAGGACAATTACTAGATACTTGGGCTACTACGCACATACTATATATTCCTGATTCACCGGGAGTCTCTATTGTAATATCCCGCTCCGCACGGTGCATTATGCTGAGTCGTTGACTCGAAGAGTTGCGTTGACCCAAAATATATATCGATGCGAATCGATGTAAAGATTTACGTTGACCCGAGGAATGCATCGAGTAATTTCGATGCAAGTGTTAAGTTGGTCCGAGAGAAAGCATTGAATCGGTTCTAAGAACCAATAAATCGAATCGATGCAAGACATTAGTCCGATTTGGACAAGTATTGATTTTAGTTGGTTTCGTGTGCAGGCTATACGTTTACGCTAAAATATAAGAGGCCGACATTTTACCTTATTTTAAATGGTGTCCGCAAAACCAAATCGTCCCCTTGCCACGGACTGAAGCATAGACACGGTAGGCCAAATCGCTTGGATAATTCAACTGAGGACGAAGTGTTCGAATGGCCAAGTCAGAAGAGTTGGCCGTGCAAACAAATTAATGAAATTGAGCCGCATCGGCTCGACAACACGACAAGGCGTATCGGCTAAGGTGGGAGGACTTTGACTCTTCTTTTCTACTCCTTCATGGCTAAGTAAAATGTACCGTTGTATGCTAAAGTTAACCTTCGAGACCACGAGCGTAACATCGATCGAAGATACGAACATAGTGCGTGTTGAACACTAGATAGAATAATTAAAATAAAATATACATCAAATGTACAAGTCGCTATTTAACATTGAATATCGTAAAGGCGAGCACCTCGGTACGCAAGCCATAAGAACATGGGATAACTGTATCGACGAGTGCCTCAGTGCACAAGTCATTCGTGCCCCCATGCATGAGTTAGTATGCTAGAACATTAAAAGACTATATCGGCATACATTGAATGTGAATAACTATCGAGACGTGGCTCAGTTGCACGAGTCGAAGGGAAGGAACATAAGTCTAACGCATTGAACACTAAGACGTAGAACATAAAAATACTGAATCGAGACATGCATCGAATACACGACACAATTGAATGACGAATAACTATATTAAAGCATGTGTACGTGCACAAGACTTATGAAATATGGCTTTATTGCGAAGAAGAGAACAGTTATGGCACGAATGTGACAGAACTGTCGAATGTGGCATAGTTCCTTCAAAATGTTTATGGTCTTCGAGGCGTTAGTTGATGAACATTGAGTTGGGACATTATGCTAATGGAAATAGAGATAGACGAATTGCTTGGTCGTATGACTTTGACGCGTTGCATGGTCACGGACAACTTGTGCACAAGTTTTTATCTCTCGAACATTGTAGACGGTTGTCGGAACCCGTTCGATCTAGAAAGGAATTCATGATGGATATTATGTGGGGTATTTCAATTTTCTAGGCTTGTGGCCTACCATTGAAATATAGCATCACAAATATCGGTATTTTTCGGGAGGAGTAGTTCAGGGCATGGAATTAGAACTCTAGGCTGAAGTAGTAACCGTTCGTACCTTGATGTCCATTATGGTGTTAAAGCCAGTGACCTTTATATAGTTAAGGAACGACAAACTAAAAGTGCAGGCGCACAGAGATCATACACAACGATCACTTATATCATGACAAGGAAGGATGGTAGGCGTATCCCCTTGCGTCGGTGCAAGGGTGAGTGCGTCGAGTTGGTAAGAAGTCACGCCACGAAGGAACACGAGAATTATATGTTGCCTACTTTTTGCTTATATAAATTCAATGATAACATGCTTGCCATGACAACATGTTTTAATGCTTTCGAATATGCCATAAAACTAATCCTAAGGCAAGGATAGAAATATCACTAAATTATATGATGCATGTTTCAATACACTACTTAATGTCGGTTTAGTAAAGTGTGTCTTTGATCAGTACAGCGAGGACGAAAGTACTAATCTCCTACTAGTTTGCTCGTAGGTTCAGGGAATGGTCTGCTCGCGATGGAGCTTCGCTTGAATGTACTGAGGCATGGAATGCCATAGCGTATTGAGGCTTGCGATCGCATTGATGTTCGGACTTGCAATATGATAATGCGACCGAAATATAGAAGACATGATGTATGGAACGGTAAAATCCTTTGTGGGCAAGAGAAAATCTAAGTGTTGTAGCTAATCTGGCAAATTTAATTAGGCTATTGAAAGCCTTTGTAACCTCAGTTCAATTATCAATAAAGAGAATTGTTTTGTATACTCTATTTCTTTCGCTGCTAATATCAAATCAAAGATAACCATTTTGAGAACTTGTCATCTTGTCTTGTACGAGTACAACTCCAGACTCGTACGATATTACGCCACAGCGAGGATGAATGATTCGGATAAATTGATGCGAGGACGTACGATTTTTCGGGTCGGGGAAAGACAAATTTGTGTCAGAGATCTAGGTTCAATTTTCTCAGGACACTTGTTTCGTTTCAAATTCCAAAAGTTGCCCACCACAATTAAACCACTCTTGGCTCTACTCGATGCCACATTGGATGTTCCATAAAATAAGTCTAATATAAGTCATATAATTTTGCCGCATGTGTTTTAGAAATTATATGATATTTTCTGAGAAAGAGTAAAACGTTACACGAGATGCAACGGAGGAGACTGAATTAAAATATTGTACGAGATGCAACGGAGGGAACTAAAATTGTAAGTCAATGAGAACGAATCGTTCGGTTGTGCACCGGGCTTGTGTGGGAAAATGAATACATTGGCCGAGTTGTGTCAGGATTTGATAAATCAAAAGTTACGATTGTGATCGGCATGATCACTGTGGAAATCGTAAGTCAGAATAGATTGTTGGTTCATACCGAGTATGACGCGAGGGAAACAATTTAATTTCGAAGTGGTATATGCCATACCACCTATGCGATAAATGGCTCGATTCTGAGTGGTATATGCAATACAACTTGTGCGATGGATTGCATCAACATGTTATGAGAATTACGAAAGACTTGTCCGCAACGGATAGGATAGTACCAAGACTCGATTGAAAATTTATATGACGGTTGTTTGCCATGACAAAAGGTTATACGAACTTTTTGTATTTTAAACATAAAAAGAGTACAATCGATTCCTAAACAGGATATTTAAGTATAAAATTTTTGGAAAAGTGTGGCGATGGAGATTGAGCACTTCAACGGCTCCTTTACTCCGTTGACGATCTGACGACGACTTGAACTTGCTTTGGCTTTCTGGTGCTGGTGATTGAAACTCTAGGGTTATCCATCAAGAGGATGTCGAATTTGAAGATTTTGAAGCCTCGTTATCGAAGAAAAACTCTTTCTATTTATAGGGGAGCATATATGCGATGTGCATAAGGACTATGCAGGAATGTTTCACGTAGAGATATAAAAGAATCTTGAAGCGGTCACGGTAAGGGCTACTGCTGAGCTAACACATGGCAAGCACGAGAATTCTCTTCTATCGAGATCTTGGAAGGAGTTATCAACATAACTGAATAAACGACACGTAACATGTGCTTATTTGTTAATCGGATGGACCTGAGCAGATTCTGTTCCTATCCCTGAAGTGGATTTTGTCTTATCTTAGAGGGCCATTGGTTTAAACAAACCGGTTGGATATAACTCTCATCCATAAGAACAAACTCCATCCTTATCTGTGGTTTAAACAAACCGATAAGATATTGCTCTTACCAATAAAATCAAACTCTGACTTATCTTAAGTGCAGC
The DNA here is from genome assembly GCA_029216955.1 of Iris pallida. Lineage (NCBI taxonomy): Eukaryota > Viridiplantae > Streptophyta > Magnoliopsida > Asparagales > Iridaceae > Iris > Iris pallida. The sequence goes on from JANAVB010019623.1 coordinate 52,823, forward strand.
GGTTTAAACAAATCGATAAGGTGGTATCCTCGAAGATATGAGCACCCATCTGGCCACGTGGAGCCACATTGCTTTATAAGGCTGAGCTACTATACGAGCTGCGCTTCTGGCGAAGCTTTTGATGCCATTGTGCTTCTGGGGGACGAGCGGGCTTGTGCTTTAGGCGACGGAGTCACTGCACTTTTAGGGCTATGAGTAGACTTGTGCTTCAGGCGGCCGAGTCACTGTGCTTTAGGACGTCGAGTGGACTTGTGTTTCAAACAACGGAGTCACTGTGCTTTAGGGCAACGAGTGGACTTGTGTTTCACATAATGGAGTTACTGTGCTTTAGGGTGACGAGTAGACTTGTGCTTTAGGGCGACGGAGTCACTGTACTTTAGGGCGACGAGTGGACTTGTGTTTCAAACAACGGAGTCACTGTGCTTTAGGGCGACGAGTAGACTAGTGTTTCAAGCAACAGAGTCACTATGCTTTAGGGTGACGAGTAGACTTGTGCTTTGGGCAACGCTGTCTTCAAACAATCAGATAATGGGGCCGTTGAATGGGCTAAGCTTTTGGTTACAGTGAGGTTTTCGCACTTCTGAGTTGAAGCGAGGGCGTAGAGCTTTTGGGTTTGAAGATTCTAATCTTTTTAGACTGAAGTAAGAGCTCTATGTGAAAAAATGAGCTATCTGCGCTTCTGGGTCGAAGAGGGGGAACAGGTACCTGGCTGCGCTTCTGAGTCGAAGGAGCTAGTTCCTATCGAAGTCTTTGAAGGGCAATTAATGACTGCTCTTCTTGATGGCCGAGTCGGTCGTCCTCCTATTTAATTGTCGTTGTCTTTTGGGAAATTCACGAAGTTTGTGGCCTAGGACTCAGTAAAATAAACCTATTAAATGAGGTTCGTTGTGCTGAGTTCCAGGTTCATCCTATTAATTTGGGCGTCTTTGACCGATGGCCACATGGCATGTTGGTTGGACCACACTCACCCTATATAAAGGGGAGTTTTTCTGAAGAATCGTCTTCCTCTCTTAGCATTCCAAATGCTATGTTCGATCCTGACTTAGCTTCGAACAACCATTGGCCATACACAAGTTAGCTGATGGTTGTGGATCCCTTCATTCAAAGAGGTTGTGCCTTCGTAGAAGAACTGCTGCCGAGTTTCGAAATGCACTTGGGCGTTTGGCATAAGGAGTTCGAACCAGAACAACGTCTTGGAGGTCTTCAAGATCCAAGCTTTCGTACTTGGATTGGTTGCCAATCCGAAGAGCCACAGGTTGTGCTCTGCCCAACTCAATGGCGGTGGCATGGCCTGTGTTATGGACTGAGTTCTCGCTTGGGCCAATAGCTTCTTCAGGAAGTGGCTCGCTCTGACAATGCTGTATGTCTAGATGGTTGCACGTATGTGAAGATTAACCCCCTTGTAGATCTTTAGATGCCGTAGTTCTTTTCATGATGAATCTGTAACAAAACCTTGTAGACAAAGCTCTTTTCTTGTAATCATGATGAATCTGTAATAGATCTTTGTAGGCATGATCTAATAAAGAGCTTTTTATGAACTGTGGTTCCTGATATTCTGTTTGCGCTTTTTGGATATCTGCTCTTTTATGAAGCTTTGTGTAGCGAGAATACTATCTGCACTTTTGATATATCTGTCATTTTCATGCTTCTACAAGACCCCTTCAAAGTATTTCGAACTTGAATCAAGCTCAAAATACTTTGAACAAAAGCATGACACGTGTTCTTTTCGAGAGAATGCTCGGCGTGCCTACTTACAGGTTGTCGTCGCGCTTAGGCTTCAACATTAGATGCCTTGAGCCGTCGCTTCATTAAAGTTGATCTTAATTCCTCGTTTCTAGGGAACGGTCATCATGATCCCAACTTTTTATTCCCATATTTTTCGAAGAGTTCCCTTGATCATGAAGCGTTTCGTCTTCTTTCACTGACGTGGCTGCACCCTATAAGTAGGGATTGTTAGGGAGAGAGAAAAACTTTCTTACTTTCACCTACCTTCCCATATAAGATTTTCATCGGAGTCTTCTTCTTCTTTCAAACCCTAACTTTTTTTGCCATGGCTTCCAAGAAATCAAGAATCCCGAAAGCTCCCGCGGTGAGCTCCAAGAAGACTAGTGGGGCAGCGGATAGCCCCCGACCGGCTGCAGTGACTGCGAGACAGACTAGAATTTCGTCGTCTAGACAAGCCGGGGAGGTGACAGGCCGAAGGGAAGCAGTTGGCCTCTGAAGCCGTCGTCGTTGAGTAAGCTCCTATTTTAGGGGATGTGCGGCCACCCGTTGCTGGTAGATGTTTGATTATTATTGACATCTTGGTTTGCTGATGCATATGAGCATCATCTCGAAGATATGTTGATGCTTTTTCTTGCTGATGCGCATGGACACGATCCTTTGGAGTAGTGTTTCAAAGATGTGCTAAAGTTCTATCGACTGACGCACAAAGTTGTTACTTTTCACAAAGTATCGACTAGACGCTGATACTTCGCGCAGTCAATATCGATGCGCAGCGTCTTCTATGAAGTACCTACGCGGATATATGTCAACTGATGTGTGGTGCAATTTGATAGTGCCTGCGCGAATGCTCCCTGCAAGGGCCACCTAGATACCTTCTTTTCATGGCGCAATACTTTTGTTTTATTTTCCTGACATATTTTTGTTTATGTGTAGTTCCTATGTCCTTGTCTCTCTTCAAGGACATTCTTTTCGCATTAACGGGCTGTATCGTGGGCAAAGACGTCGACGAGGCGCTCATCCATTGAACAATTGATTGCCTATGGTCAACCGAGAGGTCGACTAGCAATGATTCGGGATCAACAGCCTGTGTACTTTCGTTGTATGATGGATCGAGGCAAGCTGTCTCTTCCGTCTGATGCTGTCAAGATATTGAAACCTCTATTTCTTTTTGGTGATCAGTTGGTCCTAGAAAATACCAAGCTCTTGGAGATAACTGAAAATTGGTATTTCGAGAACTATGGTATTCCTCTGTACGTTCCTTCCGTCCACCGCCACCTTTCGCTCTCGACTTTCTCTTGTTTGGCTGAGAAGCGTTTCATGATGAGAACTGACCCCGAAGCGAGGGGGTTTGATGACTAGTCATATCAAAGTGGAAGGGTGCTCCAATCAGAGGGATTCCTTCAAGAGTGTGCCTGACGATCCATCAGCTATGCTGCGGGTGTTACTCCATGGTCGCCTGCTTATTGATTTTACAATAAAGTGCATCCGTTCCGAGCCCCTCTTTTTGCCAATAGGCTATTTGCCACAGGCGATACCTATCCGAAAGATGCGTTCCATGTCGCAGGTTGGATTTATCCCAAGTTTGAGTGGAATAAGCTAACTCAATGGACAGTGGGTAGGTTCAAGAAGGTTTTGATAGGTACGAGCCTTCATCGTGCCATCAGGGCCACCGAACATGGGATAGAGATCAACCGGCCTCTATTCATAGCTTTGTTGGAGTTATTTAACCACCATACAAGGACGTTCTTTACCCATTATGGAGAGATGGGTTTAACCCTTTATGAGATGCGTGCCATCTCGAAGCTGCTATGAGGGGACGTGCCATACGAGGAACATATCCCTTACAAGGAGGAATTCTTGGTGTTGGAGAACCAACATCCCGAGATGATGGTTGTGTATAAGGAGTTATTTTGCCACCACCAAGTATGTACGTGCATGGGTGGGGCACAGGCTTTGCCATACGTCAAGGCCTGGGTGGATTATATTTTCACAAAGCATCCATCGATGCCAAAGAAGGTTCACTTTACTGCGCGCCGGGCATATACTACTGATGAAGTAGATGATATGATGGCCGAAGCGGAGGTATCTGCTCCCTCAGTGGATGCCGAGGGGAGGCCCACTCCAGAGTTCATAATTAATTCTGTTAGAATCTGATTGCTTTGAGTCCGAAAGCGACTTTAGCTGCCTTTCAGATGATATGGCTACGGACGGCCGTGGTTCTCGGAGGTTCTGGACCTGCGGGACGGCTCATTCAGGACTTGATTCTGCCAGCTGTGAGGCTAGCCTTCCGACATTCCTTGGCTCTGCTGTCGGCCATGGTATGCGACATCCTGCGTGGTTTGTAGGAGTTTTCCAAGAGGATAATAGAGTGTCTCGGGGGGAATAAGGAATTCTCGTGGGTTGGACTCCCTTACTTGATAGGTTGGTTGGCTTTGCACCACCCTGGTCTGATAGTCCCCAATACTCTTGCTGGTTACGAGGCAGGGGATGCAACACTGCATAACTATCAATATGCAAAATGGCTACATCAAGATGTCCCCGTTTGTAGATGGATGTTGGGCCGTTTAGACGACTATGTTGTACATAGGGTTTCGCCTATATACAATGGTTTTCTTGCAGATGATGAGTTAGTGGACAGTGATATAACTTTTGGGGCCTTCTACTGGTTGCAGTCCATCCGTCCTTCTCACTTGGTGTATCGAAACCAAAATCGGGTGTACTTGGAACCTTATTTGCCTAGCTGCTTAGCACGTCAATTTGGCTATAGCCAGGCTATGATGGGCAATCCAAGCTCCTGTCTTGGTTATAAGTGAAGTCTTCTGGATGGCGCCAGGGCATGGCGTTATTATAATACTGGTGGTACTGGAGCAAAATTTACGATCCCTTCAACGCATGAGAAGACTCATATCTTGTATTCTGCTACAAAGTTTTACTGTGTCGCGAACAACTTCTCATCGGAGTACGACCGAGAGCGAAGTTTGCTTGAGGGGACGAAGTTTGAGGTCCCTTCATTAGCTTCTAAACATCTCCATGGGCTTGCACCATCGGAGAGTAGATCAACAAAAGGCTCCAGTTCATCGCGAGAGGGGAGAGAGGATGAAGTGCTTCTGAGTAACCCGCTGAAACGTCAGATTTCTTCCGGGGTGAGCCCTCCTCATGGTAAAAGGACAAGAATAGTTGTTGTACCACATTGGGGTGGACCCTCCTAATGGCCTTCATTGGAATCGAGTGCCCTACCCGTTGGGTCTCTTTTATGGGTAAGCCTTAGTATTTTTTTTTCAGGGTTTTATTCCGTACTTTCTGTTTATCGCTGTTTTGCTTGTACAGGTGGGGCCCACATGGTCTGAAAGACTCAGGGATCTTCCTGAGGAACCTACCCCAAAGGTATCCCGAGTCGTAAGGACCGAGGGAGAGACTGCAGCTGATAAAACCACCGACCCGGAAGGTGTCTCTCCTCCTGTCCCCTTCGAGTATGAAACTCGAGCCTCTTCAGAATCGTTGGCTTCGCTCCAGCAGAAAACTTTCGCAAGGCTGATTAAGGACAATCCCGTGGAGGTTCCCGAGGTCAGCGTGGTGGTAGCCGAGGGCGTTATTCCTGAGTATGTACCCGTAATGTTTCAGGTGGGTGTGGGTGCTGAAGATATTACCCAGAACTTTTCCACCGTACCTCCTCTCCAGGTCGGAAGAAGGGTTGAGGATAATCCCGATGTACCGGAAGACGAGGAAAATTATTCGGTCAAAGAGCTACCCTCGGAGAACCCCGGGAATTCGTCTCGACAATTGACCACATGTCCCTTGGAAGGGTTGACCGATGAGGTTATCAAAACATTGGCCTGTTCGGCTTTTGAAAGGTCGCCCTTAGTGTGGACTCGCAGGTTTGAACAACTACTAACCCTTGCCCCTAGTGTGGACTCGTAGGTTAGATTCAAGAAATCACCCTCGTCCTAGTGTGGACTCGCAGGTGCGGACAAATGACTACTAACCCTCGCCCCTAGTGTGGACTCGCAGGTTAGCTTCAAGAAATTACCCTCGCCCCTAGTGTGGACTCGCAGATGGAAATTCCAAAACAAGGTATAGCAGTTCAGCTATGACTTACTCATCCTATGACACGATATGACTCAGTCATGACACATGTGACGACACGAATCCGGTATAACTACAATATCAAGTCATGAACGATGATGATATACGAACAAGGCAAATAAACTAATATACATGGTATAAAGAAAAGCATATAAACCAAAATCAACCAGAGAAGCCCGATGATAATAGATAAGGAGAAAGGCTATAAGCATGTGAATAAACTGTAGAGGGAGGCAAGGTATACTTGCCTGGTGGTAGCACGAAGAATCAATAATATACCGTCAACTAGTAAGCCATAAAGTCCAAACCTCACAATTGTCTCTGAAAGTTGAAATAGGCATTAGTCAAATTATCTAGGATTGTCTATCCATAAGTCCAATTCTGGATACAGGGGCAAAACGGAAATTTTGGGCCAAAACGATGTCCGTCGTTGGACCCGCTTTGCACCGAAAAGCATGACATTGTCATTGGTCTCTAAAGTCATCAAACTATATGTCTACGGATTCATTTTGATGATACGAACCCAACCATATGTCCAGACTTGGATTCCGGCGGGCCGTGCACGAAAATACCCGTTGAGTCGGAGCGTGGGGCCCACAAAACGGCGATCCGATTGACTGTCTCAGAATCTGACCAAACTTAGCATACAGGTCCAGAAAAATAATATGGTCCTACTAACACAAGTTTTGTCTTGATCTAACGAATATGCACAAAGTAATTGGAAAATTTACAAAGTGGCCGATACGGTAAATTTTGACGGATACGCATCAAATACGTCGCGTACATGCAACCAATTTGAATTCCGCCAAAGCCCACACGTCCACAAAGTCGATACGCACCTTTCGATGCTTTCATTTTGCGACCACGTTGCCCGAATTTGCGGGACGCACGTCGTATCGAAGGTTTTATTGAATTCTTACTGTTTTTAAAATATGTTTTTGGTCATTTTGGAAATTGAATAACTTTGAACCTACTCAATGAAATCAGGATCCATAAAAAGGGTTCTGCTCTCGTATATATTGTCTATAAGGCTATTCAATTAGATTCTTAAGTTTGTTACTGGTTCAACCGAAAATAGCCTTCCAATTCAGTATTCTCACACTCAAAATAGGGCGTATTTGATACTGATTTTCGTCAAGATTCGACTTGATTTCCATAGGGTTTCGATCATCTACATTTTAAACAAATTGAAGGGAGGTCAAGTCAGATATGTTGTGTGCATACCTGAGCAACTAGCTCGAAGAATGATCGAGCGTCGTAGAAGAACTTCTGCCATGAAGTTGGGTTGGCCACAGTGCTGCTGTGCTGACCTCAATGCAGTACGCACGTGGTTCTACGCCGTCCGGCGACTCGCTGGCGGTGCGCGGCCGTGGGTGGCCGTCCAGGTGGCTGGCGAGGTTGTGGGGGTGTTGGGGAGGCGCTGCATCAAGGGGTTAGGGTTTATATAAGAAACCTCGCTCTCTCTCTCTCTCTCTGTTTCTACATATATACGTGTGTGATGAAGGGGACAGGTTGGCTCGGCTGTGCTGGGCTTGTGGGGGGTTTATATTTTTTATTTGTTTTCATCTCTTATGTTTTCTTTTCTCTTTTTATTCTTGTCACGACCCGTACCCGCTTCTCGGACGCGAGCTCGTGAGCAAGCCAGCTACGTATCGAGCGGAATCTAGCCCGACACGAGTACGTATAAGCTTTCAAGATCATGGTATCATGGCTAATATGGTAATCTACAGTATATCTTAATCCATAAGAATATATAAGACAAGAATGAACAATTATGGGTCATGGTCTGCATCCCATTAGCATATTGTTCGATTAGACTCCAAGAATGATATGAGTCTATAAAATAAGCAGAATATATCATGGTATGGAATATAAAGCATGAAAGGATATTAAGGAAATATCACAAGTAATTACCTGAACCATGCAAGCAATAAACTCCTAAGTATCATAATCATCCGCCATCCAGAACTGCTAACTTCATGCAATCACTAAACCTGAAGAGATCATCAGGTCCTGAGGGGACATAGCAAGATACATAAAAATACAGGAATAGCAGGTCAGTTCAAGACAAGTCACCCTCGCCCCGTGTGTGGACTCGCAGGTGCAAACGGACAACCCTCGTCCCGTGTATGGACTCGCAGGTTGTGGAAACAATACAGGAATAGCAGTTCAATCACACATACTTGTAGACACGACTCAGTCAAGATACAGGTAAGGACAACCCTAGCATGAACCATAATGTGGATAAGCCTGGTGTAACTACGCTATCAAGTCAGGTAATACTGATATACAAGCAAGACGATAAACTAGTAAACATGGTATATAGAAAATATCTGAATCCATATCAACTAAATTAACTAAATGATAACATACTAAAAACAGAAGAACTATAAGCATGAAAATGAACTGTAGAGGGAGGCAAGGTATCTTGCCTGGAGGTTGCACGCAGATCCAACAAATATAGTCAACTACTAAGCCATAAAATCCACACATCACAACTGTCTTCGAAAGCTGAAACAGACATCGTCAATATTCTCAGAATATTTAAATTAGCTAGGATTATCTGTCCTTAAATCCAATTCTGGATACAGGGGCAAAACGGTAATTTTTGGAAAAAAATAATGTCCGTCGTTGTACCCACTTTACACCAAAAAATGTGCCAGGATCAATAGTCTCTAAATTCGTCAAACTATATGTCTACGGATCCGGTTTGATGATACGAATCCAACGGTATGTCCAATTTGGATTTCGGTGGGCCGTACACAAAATCGCCCGTTGAATTGGATCGTGGGGCCCGCAAAATAGCGATCCAATCAACTGCCTCAGAATTGGACCAAACTTGGCATGCAGGACCAGAAAAATAATACGATCCTTATGGTGCAAGTTTCGTCTCGATCTGACGAACGTGCACGAAGTAATTGGAAAATTTGCACAGAGGTCGATACGTATCAAATTCGTCGCGCACACGCAACCAATTTGAATTCCGTCAAAGTTTACATGTCGACGAAGCCGTTACACACCTTTCAATGCTTTCGGTTCGCGACCATGTCGCCCGGATTGGCGGGACGCACGTCATATCGAAGTTTTTTTTAACATTTCTATTGTTTTAAAAATAGGTTTTTGTCAAAGTTTGGGATCCGATTTTTCGACGCGAAGTCAATGAAATCGAGTTCTATAAAATAGGTTGCAGAGCCTTATAGGTTGGCTAGGACTGCCTTTAATTAGTTTCCTATATTTCTCAATGGTTCGACCAGTTTTGGTCTTCCAATACGGGGTCGGGGCTACCCTGTTTGATGTTCGTAAAACAGTTTGTTTGCTTGACTTTATGTCGAGTTATCGGACTATCTAGTTCGTATGATTTAAAAATAATTGAAGAGAAACAAAGATGTATATATTGTGAGTATACTAGAAAAGACGGGTGGCAAAACGATCCATTGCTCGCGACGAAATGTCGCAGCGAAGGGGAGCCCGACACTGTAGGCTGCTGTTGCGAACTGCTGGCTGTTGCTCTGTTTTTCGGCACGGTGTGCACGCTCCGACGATCATGGCGGCGTCGGACAGCGCGTCCAGGGTCGGGGTCGGCGCTGAGGAAGTTGGTGTCGGGGTTAGGGTTACGTTTTCGAGAGAAATCCTCGCTCGTTCTTGATGATTATATTTATACTCGGTTTAGAATAGAATCGGGCTGCTGGCTTAAGCGTGGGGGAAGAGTTTGCATGGGCTGTGAGTTACTGGGCTTGGGCCTGGCTTTGTGGGGGCTTTATTTTTCAAGGGGAAAGGTTGACACTATATTATTTATAAAGTCTTTGAATAACAATATTCTTTTGATTCAAGTCTATGTAGATGATATTATTTTTGGATCTTCTGATGAATCTCTTTGTCAAGAATTTTCAAAGTGTATGCAGAATGATTTTGAGATAAGCATGATGAGAGAGCTGAAATTCTTTCTCAGACTGCAAATCAAACAAATCAACAATGGGACGTTCATAAATCAAGCAAAGTACATAAAGGATCTATTAAAGAACTTCGACCTAGAAGCAGTCAAACCTCTTAGCACGCCAATGGCAACTTCAACCAAGCTTGATATTGATGAACAAGGCAAATCCGTCGACATACGTAAGTATCGAGGTATGATCGGTAGCTTACTGTACTTAACTGCTAGTCGACCAGACATTATGCTTAGCGTTTGCTTATGTGCACATTTTCAAGCTAATCCTAAGGAATCACATTTGTGTGCAGTTAAGCGTATCTTTCGATACCTTAAAGGTACCGCTTCTGTCGGCTTATGGTATCCCAAAACTACGTCATTTGACCTAACCGGTTATTCTGATACTAATTTTGCCGGATGCAAAGTAGATAGAAAAAGTACCAGTGGCACATATCATTTCCTAGAAAAAGCTCTAGTCTTTTGGTTTAGCAACAATCAAAATTCTGTCGCGTTATCAACAACCGAGGCTGAATATATCGTCGCAGGATGTTGTTGTGCACAAATTTTGTGGATGAAGCAAACTTTAGAAGACTATGGATTGCATTTCACACACATACCCATTTTCTGTGATAACACTAGTTCTATTAATTTGACTAAGAATCCAGTATGTCATTCTCGTACTAAGCATATCGAGATTCGACATCACTTTCTTACAGATCCTCAACAAAATGGAGATATAGACCTTGTATACATAGACACACAGAATCAATTGGCTGACATACTCACAAAACCTCTAGCGGAAGATCGTTTCAATTATTTACGTCGAAAATTAAGAATTTTAGATATCAATAATATTAATTAATTTTATTTTATTTATTAATTTATTCAATACTCAATAACTGTTTTCGAGACAAGCCTAAAAAGAGTCTGTCTGTCACCACGACTACGGTCGAAGCGAAGCGGTATTTAAGAGTTCTCCGGTGAACCTCCGTTAGCTGGGACAGTACTCCTACAGCTAATCTGAAACAGATGCTGAGTAAAAAATATTAATTTATAAAATAATATTAATTATATTATTTAAAATTTAAAATTACTAAACTTTGAATTAAATATTTGAAATGAGTTGATGAAAAAGATGTGGCCCACAAATTTTTTTAAAAAATATATACCAAGAGAACCCTAGGCGAATTCAGCCCGAGTTCGGTCCAAATTCGGCCAGAGTTCTGTTGGTGCTGTATATATTTCAGTCAGAACCCGAGGCCCCCATCTTCTTTATCTCTTCCAAACCACATCAAACAGCAATAACAGTCGCCCGAAGTCCCCAAATCCTAGTTTTTCTCCACCTTCTTTCTTCCAATCTACGTAGAGATTTTCATCCAAATTTTGGATTCGTGCAGAGAATTGCGTCCTCTATAGCATACTTGATTCTCGGAAGGTATAATTCCTTCTCTCCTCCACTTTCAAATTTTTAGGATTTCTAGTTTTTGGGATAGAATGCCTAAGGGATTCAATCCTTTCAAGAGGAAGAAGACCCATGCCAGTGAAGAGGCATCTTCTTCTGATCCGAATACGGATTCCCTCTTTTCCTCGGTCCAATCGGATGACGGTGCATCGGATGAGTTTTATTTCAAAACTCCCGACCAAGCATTGCTTTGGTATGCCGATTTTATTATGCATAGTATATATATCGGATCTCCGATTAAGTGGACTGTATTTCCTGACCATCGTCCCTACTTTGAGGTATTAGGGTTATACCATTTTGCTACTTTACAATTCCCTATAGCTACTAATGCCATTAGATTGTTCTATTGTAACTTCGTGTTAGACACTTTTACCGCGAGAACTCGTGTTGGCGGGATAGATATCGAGTTCAATGATGAATTGCTAGTAGAAATCCTTGGTCTTCCAAACGAAGGTGCCTCGCTCGATGACATCAATGACTTCGATTTCCCCGAGGGCACGACTCTTGTTAGTTTCAAGAATGAGCTTTGTGCGCCCGCACGTGCTCGTCCTGGAAAGTTCAAGGCTAATAACTTGAACTTGTTTAACTACCAATTATATCACATCATCTATTCCACTCTACTTCCAAAATCTACTTCAAAAGATGATGTCATTGTACTCGAATTTTCTGCTTTATATCACATTCTTAAGGAGATTCCTTTTTTTGCCCCTAAGACTATCATTAAGATGATGGATAGGTATTGCGGTAGAGATTGCAACCTCTCTTATGCGATGCTTATTCCACGCATCTTTCAGCATTATGATATTGGCTTATCCACTTGTGCTCTGGACCCTAATCCCAAGTTCCTCAAGCTTTGCCACTGCTCCTCCACCTCCTGCACCTGCTCTTACTGCTCCAACTGCACATGCTCCTACTGTACCTGGTCCTCCTCAGTCTTACCCTATGACCTTTGAGGGTATTCACCAGCACCTATCAGATCTGCGGACATTCTTTTTTGACACTTCGAGGGAACATGAGTTCCGTGACGTGACTCGGTTCCAGGCTATTGTCAACTCCTTTGCCGATCTCAGATTTGCACAGACAGGTCACTCTGCTAGCTCTCTTCCTAAGGACCCTTCTGTATCTAGTTACCGTATTGATGACGAGGCGGTCCACTCTCTGTTCCAGCCAGGGAACGCTTACGATTGGTATCGTACTTCTGGTGCTACTCCACATACCTCTGGAGCTGACACTTCTGGAGCTGGTCCATTTGGACATGCTGGCACTGCAGCAGATGATGATGATGATGAGGATAATTTTTGAGTTGTTATAATTTTGAGACTGATGACTTTGTCTTATGTTTACTTGGAAATGCTCCGACATTCCAAGATAGTATCAGTACTCTTATTAGTTTTTTGATATAATTTGTGACTATTTGATGGACATGTTTTTATTATTCAGTTTAGCATATTATTCAGTTTAGCTCATTATTCAATTTTTTTAGCATTATCTTTCTTTATGCTTCCATATAAACTGTCTGTGATAAATATTATCTTATTTTCGTCTGTGATGTTTATACCATACCTGTGTTGAATGAATTTATTCCTATTTTTTTGTGTTTCTTCACTGATTGTTACTTATGCATTGATTGCGGGGGAGCTTTCTCTTTGCAATTATTTTGTTAAGTGACAACGGAGGAGAAATAAGATCTAACATCTTCATGAATACAGGTTATGAACAATTTTTTAGTATTTATTCAGCACTATTTTGAATTGATAAAGACCAAAGATGTTATATCGGTCAAGGTTTGTCAATTATCAAAATAGGGGAGATTGTTGGCCCATTGGTCATGGTCAAACCTGATTTTAATAATTGATCAAACTCTGTCTCGATATACGATTCAATTCAGATAGTTACTAAAGACGTTTTAGACACTGATCAAGAATGGATATCTACTCAATTTAAGACCGAAGCTCTGTTTGCCACTCAAGATTGTATTTTCTTACGTGATGTAATTTTCATTTTTATTGAGTCTAGGAATACATTGTACACCAAGTCGTACTAGCAAATAGGCTATCCGAAATTGTTGTTCAAAACTGACCTATTTTTTAAAAATAACCTATGTTTTTGAAAAATATCTACTTTTACAAAAAGCTTCTGAAGGATTTTTAAAAAGCCAAAAACAATTTTCACAAAATAAACCTGACCAAAATCTGACAGAACTCGGCCAGAGTTCGGCCAAGGTAAACGTTATGTGAACGTTGGATTTTGAACTTGGTCTCCCTTCAGTTGCGGTTTGTTACAAAGAGTTCTGTCCGAATTCTGCCCGAATTCTGTCAGAGTTCTGTCTTTGGAAAAGTTATAAATAGAGAGAAATTCTGATCATTTTAATACACTCATTCACTTTCATCTTATCTCTTCAAAAGCTTACGTTTTTCCCAAAGAGTTCTAAAAAGCTTCCATTTTCAAATGTAGCTTCCCCTCCCGAAATTTTTTTTTGAAAATATTTTATTATTATTTATTTTATTGGAATGGTGATTTTTAGGCTTTTATAAATAAGTAATTAGTTAATTATTACGGTGGATGACTTCAGCCATGATGGAGTTTTGAAGTACCAGACGACTAGGAATCATGACACGGATAGTTCAGTGGCATGCCTTGACAAGTGTATTAGCCCTGATAGGAAAGGCCGAACCATAGTGATGTCCTAACTAGAAAAACCAGGCCAAGTTATGACATGACCATTATAAATAGTTTAATTATCCATTATTAATATTATTTAACGTCTAGGTGATCCGGTCGTATCAAACTAGCCCGGACTGGGCCCGAACCAAGCCCAAAGCCCATGAGGTGTTGCAGTGTGACCAAAGACGTCAGGGTAGACGCATATTATATTGGTATTTTACCTTGATAATTTTGGAGACAATTCTAGGAACAATTGCTATATATATATATATATATATATATATATATATATATATATATATATATATATATATATATATATATATATATATATATATATATATATATATATATATATATATATATATATATATATATATATTATGTGCTTGTTATTAGAAATAATATTAATACTATAATATTAATAAAATATTATTTCTAATAACAAGCACATATAATATATATATATATATATATATATATATATATATATATATATATATATATATATATATATATATATATATATATATATATATATATATATATATATATATATATTTTTTTTTAATATATATATATATATATATATATATATATATATATATATATATATATATTTATATATATATATATATATATATATATATATATATATATATATATATATATATATATATATATATATATATATATATTTCTTTATATATATATATATATATATATATATATATATATATATATATATATATATATATATATATAAATATGTAACTGTATATATATATATATAATATATGTATATATGTATATGTGTGTGTATGTAACTGTATATATAATATATATGTATATATGTATATACATATATATTATATATACAGTTACGTATTTATATATATATATATATATATATATATATATATATATATATATATATGTGTGTGTGTGTGTGTGTGTGTGTGTGTGTGTGTGTGTGTGTGTGTGTGTATGGATAAATATAAAGGTAAATACGTGCGAATATATATATATATATATATATATATATATATATATATATATATATATATATATATATATATATATATATATATATATATATATATATATATATGGTATTAATAAAAGGAAAAAGAAAGAATATAAATAAAACCATTTTCCTTAATACTTCGCCAGCCCGCACAAGAGCCCAAGCCCCTTAACTAAAAACCCAACACCCTGTTCTCTTCTCAGGCCCGGGCTAAACCAGCAACTAGCCGAGCCAGTAAACCCCCCCCCCCCACGGTTTTGTTCAGAACAGATAACGTATATAGGCGCTCGAGAGGAGAGAAGTCGGCAAACCGAAAACCCTAACCGTCCTGTGCGTCGCCAACCCCTACGCATGGCCGTGCCCCGCACGCGCGCGCGCCGCAACGGGCCACCGTCGGCAGGCCGGAGTCGGCGGAGCAGCCACACGTGCGCGACAGGACAGCACAAACAGCAAGCAGCAGTAGCAGTAGGCCAAAGACCGCACTTCGCAGTACGATTACACAACGATCTGTCACGCCCCAGAACCAGAATACTGGAGAACGGGGGCGTACATAGCCAGCTACGTATATTGAAATAGAATACATCTCAACTATACGGTCACGGCTGTCTAGATATGAGGGTTTACTACAAGCCAACGGTCTCTTATGGTCAAGCCTATTGTCTCAATCTCAAGCAAGTAATATAATCTCAAGATGTTTGACCACCAAATATACAATAAAAGGCGTCCCAAATATTACATATCAGTTGATCATGAAGCTAGTCGTATAAAATGCTAGGACTAGCAAGAGTTAAGTCATACATGATCAACCCTAGGATTTGTTAATCATGTTTACAGCCCGTAGGCAGACAGTAAGTAAAGGACATCGAGCTAACAGGTGCTCGTCGGCTAAACGCCTCAAAAGAATAAATTTACAATAGAGTGAACGAAACAAAATAGAAAACCCACTCGTAGCCCGGGTTCCTTCTAGTCGCCACCATCAGGCTGGAGGTTCGAAAGATCCCCGGGAGCTGCTCCGAAATCTGGCCACACAAAACCAGCTGGGTCAAACCCCAGAAAGAGCAAGTTCCACAAGGGAGGCCACGAAATAAGAACAAAAGCCAGCATATCAGAACATAAGAAAATAAAAGAAAAGTACAAGTAATCAAGAGCACGTCAGGACAATAAACGATTAGAGACGTGGAACCATTCTGGGAGCCAGGTAACAACCCGTAAACCAAACAAGGACCGGGGTTGTAACCCTTCGCCTGAATATCTCCTTGTCCCTACCCAATTATTGTTAAAGCAAGTAAAACAATCACGTTCAGGAGTACCATGGTACAGGGACTAGACAAGACTTAGACAGAGCTAGATATCATCCATTCACAAGCGGCCAAGCAATTACTACGGCTTACTACTTTAACTAACTAGGGTTATCACAAGCCTTAATTACTAACAAGATGCAATGAGAATTTCCCAGTCCCAAGCCCTGCAGACCATCTAGTTATCCTTCCGCGGGTTGAGAGTATGGTTAGGTACATCGCCCCGGAGATGATATACCCTTAGGTGACTTAGAGGGTGCAACACATGACAGTGCGCTGGAAATGTGCTCTACTCGTCGGCAAGCTACAAGTCCAATTAAGAGCGCCCAGATAACGAGATTGTCTGTGCCTGGAAATTCTCCATGAACTATAGTTTGATCTAGTCATTAGCCTAATCCATATTCAGTATGAATCCCTGACCGTGGGAACCAGGGAGTCACGTCCTAGACATGATGCAAGACAAGACAAGTGGATTGCACAAGCAAGCCAGCAGGAACACCCACGGTGTCAAGTTGATTATACGAGTCCAGTTAGCCGTCGCAACAGCATCAAGATAAGTCATATCAGGGTACTTGTCAGGAGTGCGCCACGATGGGCTACTATCATGTCAGGTTGGTCATGTCAGGAGTGCACCACTACGGGTCACTGTCGTATTATGCTAGTTCCTTGTCATACCATGCCATGTACAATAGTCATTCCAAACATATTAAGTGTCACTCCCCGTTTCCAGAATGCGTATTTTTATACATGTACAACTGATGTATATTTATTTAGTATTTATCATGTATTATCCTGTATTTAAATTCCTTTAATTTTATGTTAATTAATTGTCTGCATTTTATTTCCTGCAATTTTATTTCCTGTAATTTTATTTCTGCATTTTATTTTCCTGCTTTTAACCTTTCTACTTTGCTTTCGGGTTGGCCTTGGTTGGACCCGATCAAACCCGACCCTATAACCCCACCTACCACCACCCTCCCTATTTAAAGCTTCCATCCCCTTCTCTCTCCTCATTACTCTCCTTCACCATTACTTCTTCTTCTTTCTCTCATCACTTCTCCACCTACCAGTAGCAGCAGGCAAGTGCAATCTTGCTTCTTGCTTGGAGAAACATTTTTATGGTTCATTATTCTTCCTCTCATGATCCTGAGAGAGTTTAGTACTTAGTATTTTTGATTTCGTTGGCTTGTTTCTCCCAGATCTAAGTTTTTGTTTTTATCGGTTGACCATGGGTTTTGATCTCCCAACTTGGCGTGTATTCTCGGCTGTCCATGGGAACTTCATTTCTGGCTTGGGACGAAGGTTCCTGAGTTACGCACACGTTATTACGTGTCTGCGTGTATTTTTAGTCACGCTCACGTTCTTACGTGCGTACGCGTATTTTCAGTCACGCTCACATTCTTACGTGTCTGCATGTATTTTTAGTCACGCTCACGTTCTTTCGTGCGTGCGTGTATTTTCAGTCACGCTCACGTTATTACGTGTTTGCGTGTATTTTTAGTCACGCTCACGTTCCTACGTGCCAGCGTGTATTTTTAGTCACGCTCACGTCTTGACGAGCGTGCGTGAATTTTCAGTCACGTACACATCTTTGCATGAGTGCGTGAATTTTCAGTCACGCACACGTCTTTACGTATTTGCGTGAATTTTTAGTCACGCACACGTCCTTACATGTCAGCGTGAATTTTGAGTTACGCACCATCTTTACATGCGTACGTGAATTTCTTATCATTTTTTACGCTTACTTTTCCACGCCCATTTTCCACGCTCACTTTTCACGCTCACGCTGTGCGTGCATGAATTTCCCTCACGCTCACACTGTGCGTGCGTGAATTTCCTTTCACGCTCACACTGTGCTTTGCCAATGTGAATCACTTTTCACGCTCACTCCGACTAGACTTGTTGGCGTGACTTGATTGGCCTTAGTATAACCTACTAAACTTGGCGTGACTTTCTAACCTGGGTGTTACTATTTGCTCTATAACTTATTCATTTAATGATGGCATGATAATTCTTCTATTATATCCTTACGCCTTTTTGCATGAACTTGATAAATCATGATATGTTAATATTGATAATACAGATTGTTATGTGGAATGCGCCTTGTGTCCTGATTGATCCATGGATACCCAGTAAGGCTAGAACTTAACTCTGAGGAGTTATAGACTCGACCCATTAAATACTAATTGATTTTCATGCCTTGTCACCATTGATAATGATTGTGACATTGACTAATAATTGATCATGCGTTCCTGATTGGAACTAAGAGACTGGCTAGTCGTCTTATTGGATTGAATGAATGAGACACGTTCATGTAATGAACTATTGCAATCGATTAGCCGATCCCGAATATTGGCATACAGGCACATGCAGGTTTCAAATTATTTATTTATTTAGTTATTTATTTATCTTACAAAAACAGCATGTGTACTTTATGGTCAAGGCATGATTACTCCGTGGTTAGATTTGATTGTTGCATTACGCTATGTAAGACCTACAACATAGTCGCACGGGTATCGTTGTAGAGTTGCGTATATCGTACCCCGTACAAAAGTACTCATTTGAATGACCATGATCCACGGCATGGGATTTCGCTTAACATAAAGGCTATTAAGTTAAATAAAATAATGATGGCATGGAGAGAATGGATTTTCGAGTTCTTACATGGCAGCCCTCTTGGGACTAGTAGTGCCCGACAGGCCGGCTGGTTCCCACAGATACTGTAAATCTGTCACACGGGCAGGGAACGGTATCTGCTTATATTATTGTACACGCTATATTAACGGCGGGCGTCCTGCTGGGACTCGTCTAATTACATGATTGGCGTAATTGATTGATTGGATAGACTAGCCTTGCTCGTACATAGTAAGAACTGAGGAATCTTTATTGTATAATTCCAGGATAAATTGGGACTCACAATAGCAAGCCGTAGTAGTTGATTGGCCGTTCAAGATGATTGTTTGTGTACTGTACCTACTCTGTTGCCTAACTGAGATGATCAGAATGTCAGGACATGACGGGCCAACTTCTGTCCTTGTTTGGTTGGGAGGTTGGTTCGAAGTGTCGTGATGTTTTGTGAATCCTAGTAGATAGCAGAGATCTATTATCATATTCTCTTATTACTGGTTTAATTCTTCATATCGTCCTTCCTTGTGGTACTTGCTATTAGAGGTCTAACCTCTCTGGTTTTGCATGGCCAGATTTAGAGCCAGTCCTCGAGGATCCAGCTTACTTCTACCTCTAAGATGGTCAATACTAGGGGAATGATCGCAGGAGGACTCGAGTGGGTTCCTTACTTCACCACTCGTTTTGTTATTTACTTTATACTTAGCCGTTTGGCACCGACATGTTAGTCGGATTGTCTTGTACTTACTTTTGCATAATTGTAATTAAGTCAGACTGCAGCTGATAACAATTGTGTACACTTTACTATACCATCTGGCTATGTTTTGTAAAGTCAGATCTCAAGAACATTTTGACTGAGCGTTTGGGACGCCTTACTGCTTTATCTTACATGTTCTCTATTACTGTTTCTTGTTTGAACGATTGAGACAATAGATGTGAAGTGACCAGTATGCACCCCCTCGTCTGGTTAGACAGCATTGATTGTATTATACGGTATTCATCTACCCGTAATACGTAGCTGGCTGAGTCATTCCCCCGCTCTCCAGTATTCTGGTTCTGGGGCGTGACATTAAGTAAAATCAAGTTCATGACAAAAGGCGTAAGGATATAAAATAGGCGTAAAATATCTAATAAAATATTAATATACAGGGCTATAGAAGAGCCAAGCTTAAGGAAAAATAAAACCAAATCTCCATGATTGGACAGATTGCACAAGGGTCCCAGGGGTCGGGTTGCGCAGGAGTCAAGTGCGCCAGGGGCCAACTGCGCAGGAGTGAGCTGCACAAAAGTCGGCTTGCGCTGAGTTGGTTGGCGCAGGGGTCAGATTGCGCATGAGTGAAGTGCGCGGGGATGGATGGCGCATGAGTCAGATTGTGCAGGGAGCCAACTGCGCAGGGGTATAGGTGGCGCATGAGCAGACTGCGCATGAGCAGACTGCGCATGGATGGATGGCGCATGGGGCTGAGCGCAGTTCGCCAAGGGGCAAGCTGCACGGTCGGCGCTGCGCTAAAAAGTGCAGGCCGAGAGGAGGATGCGCAGTCCAGCACTGCGCTAAAGAGCGCAGGCTGCAGTCTGCTACTCCACGCCGAGAAGAACACCAAGAATTCAAATCTTCATATCTTTGTCAAATCAAAGCCAAATCTAGATTTTCAAAGTTCTAACTTGAGTAAAATTGAGTTCTCTTCCACATGGAAGTATCAAAACCCACAAAAACCCAACTAAAATAGATCAAAACCATGTAAATCCGAAAATAGAGAAAACTTAGATCTAGAACAAATGAGACTCCAAATCATAAAATGTCAAGTTCTAATATTGATCTCTATGGCCTAATCTAGCTAATGGACAAATAAAATGTGGTTCTCATGTAGTAGCAAGGTGCACATGCCTATGGGTAGAGTGTTGTGTAGAGGAAGGAAGAAGAAGAAGAAGAAATTAATGGAGAAAAGTAATGAGGAGAGAGAGTGTTAGGTGGAGATAATAAAGAGGGTGGGTTGTGGTGGAATAAGGGTTGAACATAGGCTAAGGTGTTCCAATGCATGTTAAACCAAACCAAACCAAATCAAACCAATTCTCCTCCACAAAATAAACCAAGCCAGGTAAAACCCAATTACGAGAACCAAAATCTGCAAGTCAAGCCAATTATAAGTACATGCCAAAATCTGAGAAAATAAATACAGGTCTGAAATACATGCAAGCTTGACAAAATACGTATTCGGAATATGGGTATTACAACTCTACCCACCTTAAAAGAATTTCGTCCTCGAAATTTAATTAAGAGGCTAGAGAGACAAGGACAAGCTATATTAATCACAGGCAAGCTATAACCAGGCAAGCAATCAGACAATCATACATGCAAGCAAGGGATGGAAAACATAAGGCATAAGGAAGACATTATACCTTATGAGTCAAACAGGTAGGGATATCGCGATCGGATGTCGTCCTCACGCTCCCACGTTGACTCACCTAGAGAGTGATGATCCCAAGCAACCCGGACTAAACTAATAGTCTTGTTCTTGAGTATCTTCTCTCTCCGGTCCAATATAGACACGGGCCTCTCCTCATACGAAAGGTTGGTACCAACAACCAATTCCGAATGGTCTAGGATATGGCTCGGGTCCGGGATGTACCGTCGTAATTGGGATACATGGAATACATCATGCACCTCACTTAACGACGGCGGAAGAGCAAGACGATAGGATACATCTCTTACTCGCTCCAGGATATCGAACGGCCCTATATACCTAGGACTAAGCTTTCTCCGCACGCCAAAATGAATGACGCCGCGGTTAGGCGAGATCCTAAGGAATATATGGTCGCCAATAGCAAACTCCAAGGGACGTCGATGAGCATCGGCCCAATGCCGCTGACGATCTTGGGCAATTCGAAGACGATCTCTGATCCTTCTGACCACTTCAACTGTCTGGCAATCATCTCTGGACCAAGCATCTGCCTCTCTCCGACATCATCCCATGCTTGCGAGGATCTGCACTTCCTACCATACAGAGCCTCGAACGGAGCCATCTGGATACTGGCCTGGAAACTATTATTGTATGAGAATTCCACAAGATGCAGGTGATCTTCCCACGAACCATCGAAGTCGAGCGTACAAGATCTCAGCATGTCTTCAAGAGTCTGGATTGTGCGTTCTGACTGACCATCTGTCTGCGGATGATATGCTGAACTGAACTGGAGACGAGTTCCCAAACTCTCTTGCAAGCTACGCCAAAAGTGTGACGTAAACCTTGAATCTCGGTCCGAGGTGATACTGACGGACACACCGTGAAGCCTGACAATCTGCCTGAGGTACATCTCTGCTAGCTGAGCCGTAGACTGTCCAACTCTGAATGGGAGAAAATGAGCCACCTTCGTGAGCCGGTCAACTATAACCCAAATAGCATCTCGACCAGCCGGGGATCTAGGCAATCCAGTCACAAAATCTATGGTCACATGCTCCCACTTCCATTCTGGAATCGGCAAGGGCTGAAGAAGTCCAGCGGGCCTCTGATGTTCAGCTTTAACCTGCTGGCAAACCAAATACCGAGAGACAAACCGGGCTATCTCCCTCTTCATGCCATTCCACCAGAAGTGCTGACGGATATCACGGTACATCTTCGTGCCACCGGGATGAATAGAATACTGCAAACTGTGAGCTTCTGCCATAACATCCTGTCTGATATCTCCACTGGGTACACAAAGACGAGTGCCGTGTCGAAGCGTACCATCTTTATGGATACATAACTCTGGCCTTCTTTCTGCCTCACACTCTGTTCTAAGCCGCTGAATCTTGGAATCTGTGGACTGCGCTATCCGGATTCTCTCAACTATGCTGGACTGAACCTGTAAACTGGCCATCAATGCCACATTGGAAGGAAGAACCACTTCAATTCCCATATTCTGAAAATCTGCCAATAACTCTGGTTGTGCCATTAGGAAATAAACTCCGGCTCTCCGGCTCAACGCATCTGCTACAACGTTGGCCTTCCCTGGGTGATACTGCAAATCCACATCGTAGTCCACCAGTAGCTCGAGCCATCTTCTCTGTCGCATATTAAGGTCCTTCTGGGTGAAAACATACTTCAGGCTCTTGTGATCAGTAAATATCTCCACTCTATCTCCGTACAAGTAGTGCCTCCACAACTTAAGTGCAAATACTACTGCTGCTAGCTCTAAGTCGTGGGTCGGGTAATTCTTCTCATGATCACGAAGTTGACGTGATGTATAAGATATTACCTTCCCATGCTGCATCAAGACACACCCCAATCCTCTGCCTGAAGCGTCGTAATAAACTATGAATCCTCCGGTCCCATCTGGAAGTGTGAGAATAGGAGCCGTTATCAAACCTCGCTTCAACTTCTCAAATGATTCCTGACACTCTGCTGTCCAAGCAAACTGCACATCCTTGCGGGTCAACTGGGTCATCGGCGCTGAAATCCTTGCAAAATCTGAAACGAACCGCCGGTAGTAGCCGGCCAATCCAAGGAAGCTGCGAACCTCTACCACTGAACTAGGTGCTGGCCAAGCCTCGATAGCCATAATCTTCTGGGGATCCACTTTCACTCCTCCTCGAGTAATGATGTGACCCAAGTACGAAATGCGATCGAGCCAGAACTCGCATTTACTGAACTTGGCGTACAACTGGTGCTCCCTAAGCGTCTGAAGGACGATTCTGAGATGATGCTCATGCTCAGCTTTGCTCTTGCTATAGACCAAGATATCATCTAGGAATACGATCACGAACTGATCCAGGTAAGGCATGAAAATGCGATTCATGAGGTCCATGAATACCGTCGGCGCATTGGTCGCTCCAAAGGGCATAACAAGGAACTCCCAATGCCCATACCTCGATCGGAAAGCTGTCTTCGGGATATCCTGCTCTCTGACTCTGATCTGGTGGTATCCTGACGGTAAGTCTATCTTCGAGAACACTGAAGCCCCTTTGAGTTGATCAAACAAATTATCTATCCTCGGAAGAGGGTATCTGTTCTTGATTGTCACTGAGTTCAAGGTACGATAATCTACACATAACCTGGACGTACCATCCTTCTTTTTTACAAGAAGCATCGGGGCTCCCCAAGGCGATCCACTTGCACGAGTGAATCCCTTGGTCCTGAGTTCTTCAATCATCTTGTACAAAATCTCTAACTCTGAAGGCGCCATCCTGTAGACTCGCTCTGATACTGGTGCTGTCCCGGGGATCAAGTCTATAGTGAACTCGATCTTCCGCTCTGGCGGCATCCCTGAAAGCTCTTCTGGAAAGACATCTGGAAACTCTTCCACTATCCTAGGCAACTGCACTGCTGCTACTGCCATCCGCAATACTGGAGAAGATGGCTCTACCGCGCCTCTGGAAAAGGAAAACTCTGGCTCTCCTCGAATGCTGAAAACAACTCTGCCAACATGGCAGTCTATCCTAGCATACTGGTTCCTCAACCAATCCATGCCTAGGACTACATCATAGTCTGCCATTGGAAATTCTATAAATCTAGCGGGGAACTCTCTACCGCTAACTACGATCCGACACGAGGAAAACACTCGATCTACTCCCATAAGACCATTACCAGTAAGTATATTGAGCCTTACTGATAATGACTCTGGCTCCAATCCTATCGTGTCGCAAATTATGCAGACATGAATGAATGCGATGCACCAGAATCAAATAATACCGATACTGGAAAGGAGTTGACGAGAATAGTACCTGCCACTACCTCACATGGTGCAACTTCTTCTTCCATAGCCATCATCATGGCCTGACCTCTAGCTGCGGGCCCCCTCTGCTGGAAACCTCTCTGCCTGCTCTGTATTGGAGCCTGGGCACACTGCTGCTGGAATGCTTGGGCCTGAGGCAACAATGGCCTTGGGTACTGCTGCTGCTGTATAGGTGCTGGTCCCCTAACCGATGGACTGGTTAGGTTGGAAGAGGACGAACTACCCCTATTCGAGCAGGCTCCTATCTTGTGATCTGCCGCTCCACAAGCTAGGCACAATCCTTATGCCCTACGACAATCTGCCACCACATGACTTGGCTTCCCGCAATGTGAACATCTCATTGTGGAAGTCTGCTTCTGCTGCTGCGGGTACGTCGGGGTCGAATACTGAACCGACGTTACTGAGGCCGTCCGCCTCGGAGTTCCAATGGTCAAACTTCTAGCTGCTGGGGCTGGAGCTGATGATTGGTGCATCTGACTGTGGGACCGTTTCCTACCTCTGGTCCTGTTCACGATCCGCTGGAAGGTGTACTCATGCCTCCTAGCTGCCCTCAATACTGCATCGAATGTCTGGTGCTCGAACTGCTCGACTGCCAACAAGATCTCCAAATGCAGTCCCTGCTGGAACCGCCGGGCCCTATCAAACTCGGTCGCCACCAAGGTGGGGGCAAACCTACTGAGCCTAAAAAACTCAGATGCATAACTGTCGACTGTTCTGCCTCCTTGCTTTAAGTTGGTAAATCTGGTCTGCAGGTCGTACCGAGCCACAGCATCGAAATACTTCGTCTGGAATTTTTCTCTAAACACTGCCCAAGTAATGGGTGCCACTAATCCCATGGCTTGCGCCGCCCACCAACTGCAAGCCAAGTCCAACAACTGCAGGCGTACCACCGCCACCTTCTCATTCTCAGGTGTCCTAGCTGCCTCCAGAATCACCTCGGTATCCTGAAGCCAAGCGTCTGCGGCAATCACATCTTTGCTGCCGTCGAAGAATGGAGGGTTCAGGCGCTTGAAGCTGTTGGCCGCGTTGTTCCCTGAGTGACCGCCTCTGGTCAAAGCATCTTCTACTGTCTGGTGCAAGGCATCTCCTCTCTGATCTTGAGAAGTTATCAAGGCCCTGATGAGACCTACCAAGGTGCCATCGCCTGGCTCAGCAGGCTGAACGGGTTGAACTGGGGGCTCTCCTCCAGGAGGTATAACTCGAGAGGCAACTCCGGAATGCTGGGCTTGATCTCCAGGTTGCTGCTGGTCCACGGGAGGTGCTCCACCTTGTTGATCGGCGGGGTCAGGTACAGTGCCGCTGAAGAAAACGACACAGGAAAAAACAATAAGAAAGGACCAGGACAGATCAACGATACAAGCACATGATCAAGGCAAGAATCCAGAGATTCAGAGGATATGAACGGAGATCAAGGCGAGTACTGATTGAGATATCTATCGGTAAACCCTCACATTTCTTGATTGACAAGACCTGCATGGGCCACCACTTAAACCATGTCACGCCCCAGAACCAGAATACTGGAGAGCGGGGGCGTACATAGCCAGCTACGTATATTGAAATAGAATACATCTCAACTATACGGTCACGGTTGTCTAGATATGAGGGTTTACTACAAGCCAACGGTCTCTTATGGTCAAGCCTATTGTCTCAATCTCAAGCAAGTAATATAATCTCAAGATGTTTGACCACCAAATATACAATAAAAGGCATCCCAAATATTACATATCAGCTGATCATGAAGCTAGTCGTATAAAATGCTAGGACTAGCAAGAGTTAAGTCATACATGATCAACCCTAGGATTTGTTAATCATGTTTACAGCCCGTAGGCAGACAGTAAGTAAAGGGCATCGAGCTAACAGGTGCTCGTCGGCTAAACGCCTCAAAAGAATAACTTTACAATAGAGTGAGCGAAACAAAATAAAAAACCCACTCGTAGCCCGGGTTCCTTCTAGTCGCCACCATCAGGCTGGAGGTTCGGAAGATCCCCGGGAGCTGCTCCGAAATCTAGCCACACAAAACCAGCTGGGTCAAACCCCAGAAAGAGCAAGTGCCACAAGGGAGGCCACGAAATAAGAACAAAAGCCAGCATATCAGAACATAAGAAAATAAAAGAAAAGTACAAGTAATCAAGAGCACGTCAGGACAATAAACGACTAGGGACGTGGAACCATTTTGGGAGCCAGGTTACAACCCGTAAACCAAACAAGGACCGGGGCTGTAACCCTTCGCCTGAATATCTCCTTGTCCCTACCCAATTATTGTTAAAGCAAGTAAAACAATCACGTTCAGCAGTACCAGGGTACAGGGACTAGACAAGACTTAGACAGGGCTAGACATCATCCATTCTCAAGCGGCCAAGCAATTACTACAGCTTACTACTTTAACTAACTAGGGTTATCACAAGCCTTAATTACTAACAAGATGCAATGAGAATTTCCCAGTCCCAAGCCCTGCAGACCATCTAGTTATCCTTCCGCGGGTTGAGAGTATGGTTGGGTATATCGCCCCGGAGACGATATACCCTTAGGTGACTTAGAGGGTGCAACACATGACAGTGCGCTGGAAATGTGCTCTACTCGTCGGCAAGCTACAAGTCCAATTAAAAGCGCCCAGATAACGAGATTGCCTGTGACTGGAAATTCTCCATGAACTATAGTTTGATCTAGTCATTAGCCTAATCCATATTTAGTATGAATCCCTGACCGTGGGAACCAGGGAGTCACGTCCTAGACATGATGCAAGACAAGACAAGTAGATTGCACAAGCAAGCAAGCAGGAACACCCACGGTATCAAATTGATTATACGAGTCCAGTTAGCCGTCGTAACAGCATCAAGATAAGTCATGTCAGGGTACTTGTCAGGAGTGCGCCACGACGGGCCACTATCATGTCAGGTTGGTCATGTCAGGAGTGCACCACTACGGGTCACTGTCGTGTTATGCTAGTTCCTTATCATACCATGCCATGTACAATAGTCATTCCAAACATATTAAGTAAAATCAAGTTCATGACAAAAGTGCTATAGAAGAGCCAAGCTTAAGGAAAAATAAAACCAAATCTCCATGATTGGACAGATTGCGCAAGGGTCCCAGGGGTTGGGTTGCGCAGGAGTCAAGTGCGCCAGGGGCCAACTGCGCAGGAGTGAGCTGCGCAAAAGTCGGCTTGCGCTGAGTTGGTTGGCGCAGGGGTCAGATTGTGCATGAGTAAAGTACGCGGGGATGGATGGCGCATGAGTCAGATTGCGCAGGGAGCCAACTGCGCAGGGGGTATAGGTGGCGCATGAACAGACTGCGCATGAGCAGGCTACGCATGAGCAGACTACGCATGAGCAGGCTGCGCATAGATGGATGGCGCATGGGGCTGAGCGCAGTTCGCCAAGGGGCAAGCTGCGCGGTCGGCGCTGCGCTAAAGAGCGCAGGCCGAGAGGAGGATGTGCAGTCCAGCACTGCGCTAAAGAGCGCAGGCTGCAGTCTGCTACTCTACGCCGAGAAGAACACCAAAAATTCAAATCTTCATATCTTTGTCAAATCAAAGCCAAATCTAGATTTTCAAAGTTCTAACTTGAGTAAAATTGAGTTCTCTTCCACATGGAAGCATCAAAACCCACAAAAACTCAACCAAAATAGATCAAAACCATGTAAATCCGAAAATAGAGAAAATTTAGATCTAGAACAAAGGAGACTCTAAATCACAAAATGTCAAGTTCTAATGTTGATCTCCATGGCCTAATCTAGCTAATGGACAAATAAATGTGGTTCCCATGTGGTGGAAAGGTGCACTTGCCTATGGGTGGAGTGTTGTGTAGAGGAAGGAAGAAGAAGAAGAAATTAATAGAGGAAAGTAATGAGGAGAGAGAGTGTTAGGTGGGAATAATAAAGAGGGTGGGTTGTGGTGGAATGAGGGTTGAACATAGGCTAAGGTGTTCCAATGCATGTTAAACCAAACCAAACCAAATCAAACCAATTCTCCTCCACAAAATAAACCAAGCCAGGTAAAACCCAATTACGAGAACCAAAATCTGCAAGTCAAGCAAATTACAAGTACATGCCAAAATCCGAGAAAATAAATACAGGTCTGAAATACATGCAAGTTTGACAAAATACGTATTCGGAATATAGGTGTTGCACGATCGCTTGATCGTTTTACGATCTTCCTCGTCATGTACGAAGTCTATATGTACGCCTTTAATCCCCTTCAGATAGTCCTTTTTAATTCGCTTTGTACGCGATGGAAATTGATTCCCAAAACTGGAAAAAATCTAGATTCCCTAGATATAGAAACTGCCCAACGTCCAATGTTTACGGTCGATTTACGACCAGAACATCGCAAACTTTGGAATACCACTAGCTTTCAAACCCTATTTTTAGATTATTTTATTAATCTGTAGATGCTAGGATAAGTCAACTCGAAAATCGAGAAAAACTCGTTTAAAATTGTTTTTAAAAACTAAAAAATCTCTCGACTCGACGTGCGTCCCACCAATCTGGACGAATTAGTCGCGAACCGAAGGCATCGAAAGGTGCGTAACGGCTTCGTGGTCGTGTGGGCTTTGACGGAATTCAATTTGGTCGTGTGTGTGCGACGAATTTGATACATATTCATCAAAATTTACCGTATCGACCACTTTGCACAAACTCTAATTACTTTGTACACGTTCGTCAGATCGAGACGAAACTTGTGCCAATAGGACCGTATCATTTTTCTGGTCCTATTTGTCAAGTTTGGTCCGATTCTGAGACAGTTGATAAAATTACCGTTTTGTAGGCCCTACGGTCCGGCTCAACGGGCGATTTTGTGCATAGCTCGTCGGAATCCAACTTTGGACATACGGTTGGATTCGTATCAGAAAACCGGATCCGTAGACAAATATTTGACGACTTTAGAGACCGTTGACTCTGGCACATTTTTCGGTACAAAATGGGTCCAACAGCGGACATCATTTTTGCCCGAAATTACCGTTTTGCCCCTGTGTCCAGAATTGGACTTAAGGACAAGCAATCCTAGCTAATTTGACTATTCTAAGAATGTTGGTACTGTTTATTTCAGCATCTGGAGACTTCTGCATGTGTTGACTGATTGTGGCTCTTTGAGTGGTATATTACTATTAGTTTTTCCAGCTAAGGACCTCAGACAAGTGCACTTTCTGATTGCTTTCGATTCATAGTAGTCTTTTCATTTCATGTCTGTACATATATCTTACTGCTTGTTGACACGCTCGTCACACGGAGTAGTCGGGAGGAAAAATATCTTAGTAGACATGTGGACTACCCAGTACTATCCCCCGTATCTTTCGTAAATGATAGCAGCTGCACACGACACGTGCATGGTGTCGTATTTACCCCCAGCCATTCACATATTGAAAAGGATATTTCAAACCACCTAGATAGATGTCTTTTATTAGTTTTTCCTTGTTTTCTTCTCTATCATGCTATGTCATCAGTTATCTTCCAGTTTTAATATCTCATATGTTATTTTCATGTCTTGTTAATTCTATTGTGTTTTTGCATTGCCTTCGGTTTGTGTACTTGTTCCAATCCTGATTGGATAATCAACATTTTTCAGGTTAGCTGTGGCTTCACTTAGCTTGGGAGATACGGGTGTACATGCAGACAGAAACATAGAAACAGAAAACAGTTATACCATTTTCATTAATTGTAAAATCTTATATTTTTTTAATTTTAAATGATGTAAATGTTGTAATAAATTTAGAAATATGAATGAGCAGCAAATGTTGTATTTTGAGCATTTATTTCTTGCGGGATTGACAGAGTTCTACCGCCGACTCTGCGGCGTAGGCTGGCTTGGACACGTCTCGTATCCGAAAAGCGGGTGCGGGTCGTGACATCAAGTCCCAAGCCAGTTATAATTCTCTAGTCAATTTGTCGGTACGGTGCGATCTAGAAGATTTCAGAGAAATTATAATTAGAGGCTTGATTGAAGAAAGACTCTTCAAAACTGAAGTTGGTCGAGTTCTTCGTATCAACGCTCGCGTCTGTAGAAGTTGCAAGGACTTTGTATGAAAACTTACAGGATTTTCCAATAGTGGATTCAACTGGAAGCTAGAGTTCTTCCAACTGGACTAGTCCTCACAAGAGAAAAATCAGTAAAAATCTCTGTGTTTGCGTTTGCCTTCTGATCACTCTTTTTATTACAGTTATTTACTTTGTGATTATTATTATTTTTGTGATCAAACTGCTAACAAGTTTTAATTAGCAATATTCCGCTGCCTACTATATTCACCCCCTCTAGAGTATTCTGCTTTACGATTTTGTTTCTACATAGCTAAGTATGACAGCTAGTAGGTTGTTAACTGATGCATTAGAGTTAGAGATTAGGATGTCTAACTAAATATAGATGGGATCTCTGTGACAGTGCTGGTAACAGCAGTTTTATCGATCTAGTGGTATCAATGTCCTTTTGCCTTTACAGTTTACCTTCATTTTGTTGCTTATCGATTGTATGGATTGGGGATTGGTTATGGTTGGGTATGGAACTGTAAGCTAGTGTTGATTGAATGACTTGAAATTATTAAAGAGAGGTTAGAATCATATGCAATATTTGGTTCAGTTGATGAATCTGAAATTATATATGCAGTATTTGATTCAGTTGATGAATCTGAAACTATATATGCAATATTTGATTCAGTTGATGAATCTGAAACTACATATGCAGTATTTGGTTCAGTTGATTACATATGCAGTATTTGGTAAATTGATGAACCTGGGACTTTATATGCACTGCCTTGGTGATTTGATGGACCTGAGTCTTCATATGTCAGTATCTTGGTAATCTGATAACCTGAGAATTTAATCTTAGTACACTAGAAGGAAGTCCATGTTTTCAAATGAAGTCTTTGGGTATAGGAATAGACATTAGTAGGAATAAGTTCTTGATCATTATTGACCTCCATCCTAAAAAAAATTATATATAAACATATGTTCAGTTTTCCCCTTTTGCTCTAAGTTAATTTTTCATAAATAGTGTTCAGTGTTACCTTGTCTATTGTTCCTATAAAATATTTTCTGGGATAAATCAAGTAATATAGCAATGTCACTTTAGGAAGTAAACCATATGTTTATAATCCTATAACCCTTAGAGTTTAAACCTTGGTTCGTTATTACATCACATATTTAGGACAAGAAAATAGCTATAATTGGTTAATCAGTAATTATTATAACTTAAACCACTTGTACTCAATAAACAGAAAGATATCCAGCTTCATTATTACCGTACTTTTTCGGAGCAAGGCAAGTACTTTTCTATGGTTATTGTACATTTACATATCTTGTACTCTTCTTGTGACACATCATGGCACGATATCTTGTACCCCTGTATTTATTGTTCTTGTACTTACTCGTGTCGGGTGGGGAAATACACTAGCTATGTGACCAAACCCCGGTTACTATATTCATGTAGATAGCTTAGGCCTCGCATCGCGCACGTGGGCCCTATGTCATACCAATATTCATGTACTCCTGTACATGCTCCTGTACTCACCCCAGCCGGTCACATAGGCTAGTTGTATTTCAAATATTGTGCACTTGTCATGTCTTGTACTTCAGGTTCATAGTTACATTCCTGTACTTTCATGTTCATATCTTGTATTTCCTATTCATGTTCTCCTGTACTTATTTTCCATATCATGATGTTCTTGTTCATTACCTAGAACTGTACTTTGCTCCACTCCTGACTAGGATATGTTGCAGGTGAGATGGAGGCTTTGTGTGACATATTTTATGGCTGAGAGCCTGTAGATGCAGTAGAGCCAGCTGGAGTTGCTCTGGACTTAGAGGCTGAGGAAGCCTAGTGCATTACCCTTAGTAGTCTATATTCCTCTGTGTTTTGAGACTATCAGACTTTACTTTTATTTGCTGGAAATATAATAACTTGAGACATGTATCTGGATTCTAGGATTCGTTTATAGATGCTGTGATTTGTACTTATTCATGTTTATCTGGTTAGATTTCCCTAGTTTGGTACAGCTTACTTCATCGTGTCTAACGATGAAGGCTGGGCGTGTCCGACTCGTGTCTGATTATTTGGGAGTGGGTCGTGACAGTTTTTCTGCTTGTCTTGTTACTTGTGAACTTTTTCTCGCACAAGAATGAGGATTCCCTCAGAGGCAGTATGACGTGAGGGGATGGAGATAAATCCTTTGGGAATAGGATGTTTACACAGAGGTTATATGGACATGGTAAACACAAAATCCTTTGGTGGTAGCCTTTTTCATACTCAGTGGTAATGTGGACGTGGCAAGGATAGACTCTACGGGTGTATAGAATGACTCAGAGGTAGTATAGACGTGAAAGGTTCTATAGATGAATATGACAATTATGGTAGATTATCATAGAAGAGATGTCTACTCAGAGGTAATATGGACATGGTAGGCACATCTTCATTAGGGTATAGAATAACAATTCAGAGGTAGTATGGACGTAAAATATTTTCTAGAGAGTCATGACAACACGAGGTCATCATAGAAGAGACGACTACTCAGAGATGATATAGACGAGGTAGTCGTGAACTTCGCTAGGGTGTAGAAAGACAACTCATAGTTGATATGGACATGAATTGTTTTTTCTACTGGGGTAAAGTATAGAAGGGGTGAATTCTTTTAACAGAATCCATGAATACCCACGGGGGATGTGGGAGCCTATGCTGGTTTGAACCTCAGACATAGTATTTCTTCAGGAACTTGCCGTTGATTGGCATCATTAGCAAGTCGACGTTGGGTTTGGCCAGTCGGTAGGCACCACTGGAGTAGACCGTCTCTATGACGAATGGTCTTCGAACTTATAAGACAAGTCATACACTTGGAATGTTCTTTTCCAGACTTTTTTGTTGAAGGCCCCAAAAATTTGAGCTTGGTAAAGCTCGATTCGTTGTTGAGCTAGTAGACTCTTTTCGTCCAACGCCTCTAACCCTCGTAGCCGCCGGCGTTGATTGACTTCGTCAGTCAGCTGGTTGGTGATAGCTACCTATACGGGATCTGAATCTCCAGGGGAAGCAATGCCTCGCTTCCATAAACAAGAGAGAATGGTATTTTACTTGTGGGTGTTCGAACGGTTATACGGTAAGCCTACAAACATTTGCCGACCTTTTCATTCAAGTCGCACTTATTAGAAGAAACGACTTTCTTAAGTAGTTTGACGATAGTCTTGTTGAATGTCACGACCCGCACCCACTGTGAGGGTACGAGAACGTAACAACGCCCAGTCTACGCCGCAGTGTCGGCGGTAGAACGCTGTCCTAGGTCACAACATCTAACAATATAAAGCTAAGCAGTTTATACTCCCCGAATGGGGGTAACATAGCAGAAAATAAACTCAATCACAACTAAGGAAGAAGAAGCACGATATGATATAGAACTCAAGAAAAATACAGATGATCAAATAGTCTAAGATAACATCTCAGCAGATATCCAGAGTACAAGGTCTCAGCTACTGAATATGAAAGAATATACAACCCTGATCTCAAGGACAGAAATAAAGTCTAACTACTAGTCTCAAGACAACATAAGTAAGATAAAGCCCAACTAAGCTAGTCTAGGCAGTAGGGTAAAGTCGTCAGCTAGAGCTGTCCTGCAGAAGGTATCCACACAGGCCTCCTCCTCGTCCTCTGTAATATTTTCAACAGGTCCAGTCAGGACAGGAGCGAGCATAATACATCTCAACAGTTCATAGCAGGTTAGAAAATATAATCATGCAGTAAAGTAAGATATAGATACTGAAGAAAATGCAGTATGTAAACAGAAAGAGAGCTGTAATAGAAATATCTACTATAAATAAAGAACTAACAGTGGCTAGTGAGTCAGAGTATAATATAGACATGTAAATGGCATAGGATGATTCTGATAAGACACTACGGAAAGATTCTGATGAGATACTACTTGGGTATTATTCACGTGTCCACTTCTACTCCCCCGTACCCCCAATTAGTACAAAAGGATCCAACCAGGTTATGTTATGATTCTATGTAACGGCCCCCGAAGGGTGGTACATAGTAGTCCCATAAATGGGGATTCTGGGAAACCCAATAAATGGGATAAGGATTCAAGGAAAACTCTGTGATCATAAGAGTATATGTCACAAGTGATCAAAGAACCAACGAAGCATAGTGGTACGCCATGTAAGTGAAAAGCACAGAACATGTAGTACCCGATGCTCCCTGAAGAGATAACATCTCAAGAAGGGATCCATATAGTACTAATCCGTGTGACCAACATGACAGTATCAAGTAAAGTAATTTAATGCAGGAAAATAATTCTAAGTAGGATATGAAATAATCAGAGAATGTACTCGTCTGTATCCTGAGTGACTGAAGAATATCTACTGTCCGAGGAGTGGTGTCTGTCTCCTATAAAACAACACGTCACAACAAGTCTAAAATGATAACAAGATGCAATTCAATGCATTCTAAATGAATCTAGGTCAGTCTAGGCCAAAGTCAACCCTTGGTCAACTCTGGTCAACCCTAGAAGTCAAACTAGGTCAACTACGGTCAAACTAGGTCCAACAAGTCTAAACTAGGTCAAACAAGCCTATACTAGCCTAACTAGTCTATTCTAGGTCTAACAAGACTACACAAGTCTATACTAGGCTAAACTAGCTATCACATACCATTACAAGGCTATGCAAGCCTGAACCAAGCGTATCCCAACTATATCACATCATCACAATATAGCTATATGCTATAAAACTAACATACATTCAACAAGTCTAACTTATTCATCAATATACCTATTTATTTAGATACTTTACATATAGGCTATAGTACAATCCATTAGGAACATCATATATATATATATATATATATATATATATATATATATATATATATATATATATATATATATATATATATATATATTATATATATACCTAGGCTCAAAATACTATATATACATTAACCATATATAGGTACACTACATAGATTGATATATACATATAATATCCATTACATGTATACATTACATACATATATGATTTACATATATAAATAGATATTCATGTATATATATATATATATATATATATATATATATATATATATATATATATATATATATATATATATATATATATATATATATTCACAATACATTATTTACATATATATACATATTACATATATAGAATATGCATACTTAAATATATAGAGAGAGCATGTGTGTGTGTGTGAAGCTTGTGTGTGTGAGACATAGACATGTGAGTGTGGTGTCAAGTGAGGATGTGTTTGCAGGAAAAACAGGGAATTATCACTGTGCAATGCAAAACAGTGAGTGAGAGAGTGAAACAGTGTGGAGGGTGTGCAAGGGGTCAACCTGGGAACAGTGTACACCTGAGAACAGAAAACAATGAGTGAGTGAAAGGGGGATCAGTAGCTAACATGTATATGGCAATAGGAAGAAAATAGGGGATACATTTTCAGTCTTCAAACAGTCTATATCAAACCAGATTTCAGTCCCAACATTCACAAATTTTAGTTATCAGTCCAGGACATTCAAACCCAGAATTGATCCCAATTCAATACACAAACCAACCCAAACTCAACACATAGTTAGTAAACATATAGAAAAACTATATTAGGATCTAAAACAAATAAGTAGAAGCATTAACATGGTTAAAATAGCTGCCAAGGTTCATATTTGAAAATCTGGAATCAGTGAAATATTATGGCACAGTAAAGTGGGGGTTAATACTCAGGTTAAAGAATGAAATCAATTCATGATTGAGAAGAACCTGTTGTAGGAGCGTAAAAAGTGCTTCAAAGAAAGAGTCATCACATTCATAAGTGATCGGTTTTTACACCAAGCAGAGCGGGTAATCTCTTTTACGCCCAAGACTAGGCTAATCAATTTACGCCTAAGCAGGCTGATCATTTTACGCTTGGGTCTACACCTATGATTTTATGCCAAGGACAGAGCAGCCTCTTTTACGCTGGACAAAACTGTCAAATCTCGCATTTAATGCAAACTCTGACATGAAGATATTAATGATGGCATTTACCACAGAATTCAATGGAATTTGTCTTATACAATGACCATTGTTGTCGTTTATGGGGATCGAGCTACTTTACGCTCACTATATGGTTTCTTTTACGCACGGAGTTTTACATGAGTTCTTACGCTCATAAAACAATGTGTGTGTAAAGTCTATTTGAGCCATTTTACGCTCAAGGTTATTCAATAACCACTTTACGCGGGGAACCTATGACAGAGCTATTTTACGTTCATCTCACTGTTTTACGCCCAGAGGATGTTGGAGCTATTTTTACGCTCTATTCTTTCTGGCCAGTTTGGAACGTGGTTTGCCTACATGGCCTTTATGCCACATATTTCGAAGAACGTGTGTACATGTATCCTATTCTTACTGAAATGATGGGACGCGTGTCAACGTATGCAAAGGATGACTCTGATCATGGGTGACAGTTGTTAGCGTAAAGACAGACTTTGATGATCTTTTACGCACAGAAACCCTAGTCTATAAATAGACTCATTTTTCTCAAGGGGACAGACAGAGAGAGAACATGAGAGAATACAGAGATCAGGACTTCGAGATTTTGATTCTACGGAGCATTCTTCTTCAACTTTTCTTTCAGAACAGAGTGAAGCAAAGCAGGAAAGCATTCGGCCTCGCCATCAGTGCCCAAGTGCGTCGATACCTTTCTGGTGACTTAGTTCTTCCAAGTTGTTCTACTTCAAGCAGTGATCTTCATCATCATCATATGGTCCAAGGAACGAAGTGATCATTTACGAATCAGACTTCCATAGCAATACTTTTCCAGAATCAAATTTGTACTTTTTGTACTTTTTCTTGTTTTATTTTCAAAATCCAACCTTTTGTTTGGCAATTTTGTTAAGTGAAACAAAATGGCGACTCTGCTGGGGACTACTTTCTCCTCCGACGAGGAAGTGATTACACAATATGATGATGTTTCGGTCGGTTCGACCAAGAAGACTCTGGTCGTGCACTTCGACCAGACTGCTTATGAAGAAATGCTCCAAACTGGGGGTGGTTCTTGCCATTCCAATGTTCAAAAGTCTCACAAAGCACGAAAAGTTTGGATTCCCAAATCTAAAGTGGTTTCTGATCTCTCTGTTGTTTCTGATGACAAGGGAATTCTTTCCACTCCTGTCGTAGGGGCTCCCATTCGTAACGAGGCAGTCCTTACTTCAGAGTTGCACTCAAAGTGTGATGATTTATCTCCCGTTTGTAACGGTGAAGATAATCAGGTTTCACGTCCACTGCGTAAGAATCAAGTTTTACGCTCAGTGGGTAAGAACCAAATTTTACGCTCAAGGCATAAGAATGAGTCTCCCATTTGTAATGTGGCAGATCCTAATGCTTTTGAGTGTAAGAATCAGTCTCCCGTCGGTGACGTGGTAGGCCCACACAAATTACGCTCCTCGCATAAAACAAAATCTCCCGTCTGTGACATGGTATATAATCAATTTTTACGTTTTACGCGCAAAGGTAAGTCTCATGTCTGTGACAGTGTAGATAAAATTCACAACAATGTTTGCACATCTAATGTGAATGTACCAAAATGCATACAGCGTAAAAATGTTGTTGGTAAAACTTCTGTCCTACACCAACAACCTTCTTATACTGCTTTACGCAAAGTACCAAACTTGTAAATCACGCGCCATGAAAATGGAGTCCTTCGTGCTAAATCTCAAGATTTACGTACACAACTCCAAACGCGTAAAAATGTACAGTTTGGTTCTGCAAATGAAGCTAGTAATCTTCTTTATACACAAGGGACTAAACGTTTTTCTACCCCAAATTTAATAAAGAAGAATATTTCCTCCACTCCTTCTGACTTACGTGAATTGCTAATGCAAAAGCGTAAGAATTCACAATCTCCGGTGACGTTCCCCCAAGAAAAACATCATTGTAAATATCTTCATGTTGTGATCAATTGTTGTTGTTCAGCTTCAAGACGGTCAATTTTTGATCGTTTAAGTTTTAACTCGCTTCAACATCAAACTGAAGACCAAGAAGATGAGCTGTCATATGCATCGGTCAACATGGCATCTCATACTAACAGAGGACGACGATCGAGACGGAATATGTCCCAAACTCCAGGTCAACAACAGTTCAACAGACTTCTTGATTCCTTTGAAGGAGTATATCAGAATACTCGATCAAGAAGACAAAGACAATTGCAGACTTCTGATTCAGAAGCTGGGGGTACTCAGTCTTTGGAGTCTGATACCGATAGTATGGATTCATACTTCTATACTAATCCCTCTATATCTTCAAGAGAGGTTGAATCTTATGCTGTTGGAGATGAACCAGAGACGTCATCTGCTAATACGGAACAACGTCTCACTGCCGTTGAGCAATCATTGAAAGACATGCTCAACATGGTGCAAAGCATGCATCAGATAATTTTGAATCAGCAAACTGCTCAACCTACAGTAGTAACTCCGGTACCAGTAGCAGCACAAGCTCAAGATAGTCAAGGGGCTGATATACCTTCGAATATTCAAGAGCCTGCTGTTAATCAAAATTCTGCATCTCCAGATCCCATCATTCCAGAAGATGTACCACCTC
Source organism: Iris pallida (assembly GCA_029216955.1). Classification (NCBI taxonomy): domain Eukaryota; kingdom Viridiplantae; phylum Streptophyta; class Magnoliopsida; order Asparagales; family Iridaceae; genus Iris; species Iris pallida. Next base: position 91,900 of record JANAVB010019623.1, read on the forward strand.
CAGTGGGGGTTACGGTACATCCAACGACTATTCAATCAAATGTGCTTCCTCAAACCAGTAAAGCCATTCAAGCAGTGCGTGAACTCAAAGCACAGTTTGAGGTTTTGAGGCACAAAGATCAGCTCCAGAGGTTAGGGATTAAGCAACCTTATCCTTCTCATTGGAATGATGTACCCTTCCCTCCGAAGTTCAAGCCACAATCCATGGTTTTATTCGATGGAAAAGCATCTCCCAGTCAATATATCAATTACTCTGATATTATGACTGTACACTTGCAGAAAAATGATGCTCTCCTCACTCGAGTGTTCATTGGGTGCTTGACGGGTTCGGCTTATGACTAGTATCGTAGCTTACCTGATAACTCTATTTCGTCTTTTGACGAATTCAAGGCAATGTTTCTCTCCCGCTTCTATGAAGGAGGTATAGACATGAACATGTCCTCCTTAATAGAAATAAAACAAAAGGAGAAAGAAGATACTCGGACGTTTATTGAACGTTTCTGACAGGCTACTCTAAAGATGCCTCCTGGTATGCCAGATTCAGCGTTGATCGATACATGCAAGATGAATCTGCGACCATCCATTGCTGTCTTCACAGGTTCCCAATTCACAGATTGGGCTTCGTTTATCATAGCCGCAGTTTCTGCCGAAACCAATGGTAGGTTAGCTCGAGAACATGGGATGATTTTCGCTTCAGAAGATAAAGGGAAGAAAAGTAATCCTGGTAATAATCCTGGCAATCGTAACGTGAAAGGAAAAGATACTCTTATGGTCAATCTCTCCAAGAACAAAACGATGCCAAATAATCAGAAATCTTCCAGGCCAAAGAAAGAATACTCTTTTGACGAAAGTGATATCCCAGGGATATTTCAGTGTCTGGTGAAAAGTGGCAAACTTCAGATTCCAGAGCCAAAAAGGCCTAATGAGGTGAATCTGACTGACAATCCCAAATATTGTATCTATCATAGATACATTAATCATCATACCAGTGCTTGCTATGTCTTGAAAAAAAAGATCCAAGACCTGATAAATGGTGGTGCTATCGCTTTAACCAATGATGACCATACGGTTACAACCAACATGGTCTCTCTTCAGTTTGGAGATTTTTCTCCATAGCAAGTCCCAGATGGAATTATCCCAATTCCGAAGGCGACGATAAAGATCGTAAATATCCCGCCCGCCAGGAGAAAAAATACAGGATTGTTGCCGCTCACATTGAAGAATGGTGAAATCATGTGGGTACATCCTGACTTAATACCTGAGTTGGAAAATGAAGGTAAAACTTTAAAATCCAAGAAAGATAAGAAAGTCAAAACGTGCAACATGATTTCTCATGTTATTACAAATCCTGATGACTTGGATCATCTATAGGATGGCCTTCCTCTAGAAGGTAGACTGAAAGGACTAAACATCTGTCCTCCAAGTCTAGCTCCTCCTACCAAGCTCAAGCTTACCCATCAGCAGTGGCTAGCCATGAATAGTGTTCCTTTATATCGGGCACAACAAGTCTTTGCTGCTTATAAAAAAGCTCCGACAGGGATTTTTCTTCATATCCCGAATCCTTCTCCTCCCGTAACTACAGAGACATCTATTCTTCATTCTTCGGAGGTTACAGAAGGTCTTGCTTCTTCCTCTTCCTCTGTTGAAACACCTGTCAAAAGTCCGCTTCCACTCACTTGTATAGTCAGTAATCTGTTCATCTCATGAAGAAGATGGGTTACGACTTTCAAAAGGCAGAAGGTTTGAATTATGATAAAGGAATACGTCTTCCTTTACAAATTCAAAATCAGAATTCCACTGCTGGATTGGATTCTGAAATGCCTCATAACAACCCTCACAAGAAGAAGACTAAGGGAAGAAAGATTAAATCCTGTAATATGGTATTTCCTACTCCTGAGTCTGAAGAAGAAACTTTTGCTGGTACAAGATCTGGAAAAGAGTACCATAAAGACTATGAGGGATCCTCCAAAGAAGCAGAAGATATAGTGGAAACTCTACCAGTTTAACCTTCTCATGTTCCTATTAAACCGTCTGTGGTTGAAAAGGGGAAACAGAAGGCAGTACACTTTGATATCCCATTGAAGCCTGCTTCCAATCAGGGGGTGGTGATGAAGTCTTACAAATTTGACATTCTAGCTCAGTTAGCTAATACTCCGGCTAGACTTTCTATATTTGAACTGCTTCGCCTTTCCAGAGAAAGCAGAGAGACTTTGAACGAAGCTTTACTTCAAGCAGATTCATGCTTGGCACAACTCAAGACTCCTGATAATATACCAGTGTCATATCCGTAATGCCATAGTGTGATGGAAGCAATTCCCAACATCACCTTTACACAAGAGGATATGCTATTGAAACACAACAAGCATGATAGGCCTCTGTGTTACACTGGATATATCCGATCCACTGAAATTGACAGGATTTACATCGATCCTGGGTCTTCAATTAGTATAATTCTTCAGAGTATGCTAAGACCCCTGAGGATTCCTACTAGTGAGCTGACTTACACTAGTACTACGATAGTCGGTTTTAACTCTGGCAAGAGCAAACCACTGGGGAAGATTTGTCCGCAGATTCAGATTGGTGATCTTCGAACTATGGTAACTTTCTATGTTATCAACTCGGATGTATCCTACAATATTCTTCTTGGAAGACCGTGGATTTATGAGCACAATATTGTGCCTTCAACTCTTCACCAATGTTTCAAATATGTGGACTCCCAAAGAGTTGTGAAGACTGAGTTTGCTGATATTAATCCATTCAAAGGTGTTGAAGCCTACTTCTCTGATTCAAGGCTTTATAAACAAGAGCATGTGAAAGATATATCAGACATGGCTGAAGATCAATCACCCTCTGAGGATCACTCTATTAATGAAGATCCGCCAGAGGAGCAACCTTTGAAGATCATAGTCAAGGGACGAATCCAATCCCAACCTGTCAATGATCAACCTTTGATGATCAAGGTTAAAAGAAGAACTCAAACTTCATCTGAGGAATCAATAAATATTCCTGCTAAGAGCCAAGTTCAACCTTTTATGATTAAGGTCAAAGGACGTACTTTTTGTATGAATGATCCAGAACTACCGTTGATTGTCAATCTTGGCAAATCTACGCAGAAGACGGATGATGGTCCACTGTTGATTAATCTGAAGCGTAGCAATCAGACTGTAAATGATGTAAATATTGATCATTCTGTACTTTTTAATATCAATGAAAATTTTCTGTTCGAGTATATGACTGTCAAGTTTATTGAAAGAATGACTTTATCTTCTGATAATCAAAGTCATCAATATAAAGACAACATAGAACCGGAAGAAATTCTATTCATCGAATCCGATATTTCTCATTCCTCATATTATGAATCTGGACAAGTACTCTTAGTCAATATGGTTCAAGCCGATGATGAATCAGAGCCATTTGAAAATAATCCTTGGGCTCAACAGATGGATACTCAATGGGAACTTCGTTTTGAACAACGACAACCACCTACAGAAGATGAGGTTATCCAGATTGATGTTGGAGATGGAGTTACGTCCAAACCAATATTCATCAGTAAGAATCTTTCTGAAGATGAAAAGGAAGAGCTAATAAAACTTATAAAAGATTACATTGACATCTTTGCATGGAGTTATGAAGATATGCCAGGGCTAGATCCTACAGTTGCTACCCATAAACTCAAAATTTTGCCTAATGTCAAGCCTGTAAAACAACAGCAACGACGCTTTAGACCAGATATGATGGATGTAATTGAGGCAGAAGTCAAAAAGCTGATTACGTGTGGCTTTGTTCGTGAAGAACAACACCCAGATTGGGTGGCCAATATTGTTCCTGTTATGAAGAAGAACGGAAAAGTCCGAGTTTGTATAGATTACCAAGATCTTAATACGGCTTGTCCAAAACATGAATTTCCACTTCCAATTACTGATATCATGATAGACAATACATGTGGTTTTGAACGCATGTCTTTCATGGACGGATTCTCAGGATACAATCAGATCAAGACGCATCCAGAAGATGAGAAGCACACCGCTTTTCGTACACCTCTTGGGGTCTACTGCTATACAGTTATGCCGTTTGGTCTTAAAAATGCAGGTGCCACATATCAACGGGCTATGAGCAATATCTTTCAAGAACATCTACGGAAGATAGTTGAATGCTATGTAGATGACATGGCTGTTAAAAGTCGATCAAAGGATGATCACATTCAGGAATTGAGAACAGTATTTGAATTGATGCGTCAGCATCAATTGAAAATGAACCCTACTAAGTCTTTCTTAGGGGTTTCCAGTGGCAAGTTTCTAGGATTTGTCATTACCTCTCAAGGTATCCATGTTGATCCTGACAAGGTTAAAGCAATTCTTAAAATGTGTCCTCCTCGTAATTTGAAAGAACTCCGTGGCTTTCAGGGCCGTATTGCGTATATCAGAAGATTTATATCTAATCTTTCTAGGAGATGTCAACCTTTCTCCCGTCTATTAAAGAAAGGGGTATCTTTCGTCTGGGATGAAGCGTGTCAAAAAGCCTTCAATGATATTAAGCAATATCTTACAAACCCACCTGTTCTGGTACCTCCGGTGGTAGAAAGACCATTTTTGTTATATGTTCGAGCTTTAGATCATTCACTTGGCGCTCTTCTGGCACAGAAAAGTGATATGGGTCATGAACAAGCAATATATTATCTGAACAGAATGATGGTCGGAGCTGAACACAGATATACTCCTGTAGAAAAGGAATGTCTAGCTTTGGTTTTTGCCGTCCAAAAGACAAGACATTATGTCACCGGACAGACTATTCATGTCATCTCCAGAATAAATCCCATTCGGGTATTGATGAGGAAACCGAGCATTCTTAATTCCAGGTTAGCTACCTGGGCGATGTTGCTCACTCCTTATGATATGATTTATGTGCCTCAAAAATCAGTGAAGGGCCAAGCGTTAGCTGATTTCTTAGATGCTCATCCTATACCTGAAACTTCGAAGTTATATGAAGACATTCCAGACGAAGTAGTGGATTGTAACATGACTTTGAAAAATGATATATGGCAATTATATTTTGATGGAGCATCACGAGTAGGACCTAAAGGCAATATTGTCTCTGGGATAGGAATTGTCTTGGTTTCTCCTGACAAAATGGTCATATACCGTGCCTATTCTCTTAATGAGCCATGCTCTAACAATGTAGCAGAATATAATGCTCTATTGATTGGTCTCCAAGTAGCAAAACAATTGGATATTGAATTCTTAGAGGCTTATGGAGATTCTCAATTGATCATTAATCAAGTTAGAGGGACTTATGAAGTCAGAAATCCTGATCTCATCCCCTATCATCAAGTGGTAGTCGAGTTGGTCCAATCATTCAAAGGATTATTCATTGAATTTGTACCACGCTCTCAGAATGTGGAGGCTGATGCTCTTGCCAGCTTAGCTGCAGACTTGGCTGTCCCAATCAGAAGGCAAAATACAATTACTTTGTTAGACCGAGACTTGTTCTGTGTGAAAAGTAGTCTACATATTGAACAAAGTTATACTACAGAGTCAAGTTCCCAGTAGAAAGATTGGAGAACTCCATTCATTGATTATGCAGTTCATAGAATTTTGCCTGAAGATCCTAAAGAAGCTGCATCAATTAAGAGATGATCATTTCGATTCTATTATAATTCGTCTTTACATACGCTATATCGTCGTTCATATGACGGACTCTTGCTGCGCTGTCTCTCAGAAAGTGAAGCCAAACAAACACTGCGTGAGGCTCATGATGGTGTCTGTGGTGCTCATCAACCGGGTCCAAAGTTGCAAGACCACATTCGGAGAATGGGGTATTATTGGCCTTCTATGATAGCAGATGCTGTAGACTATGACAGAAGATGTAAAGCATGTCAGATTTATGCTGATTTTATTCATCAACCATCTGAATTTCTACATCCTACAGCAGCCTCTTGGCCCTTCGAAGCTTGGGGTATGGATGTCATTGGTCCTATTAACCCTCCTTCTGTCAAAGGACATCGGTTCATACTAGCTATAACCGATTACTTTTCGAAGTGGGCAGAAGCGGTCCCCCTTGCGGAAGTGAAAACATCTAATGTGATCAGTTTCATCAAGCACCATGTCATTTATCGTTTCGGGATTCTTCGACGGATAATTCATGACAATGGTCCACAATTTGCCAGTCAAGCATTTTTTCGATTCTGTGACAAGAATCGAATTCAAAATTTGGCTTCTACAGCTTATAATCCAGCTGCTAACGGTTTAGCTGAAGCTTTCAATAAGACGATCATCAAACTTCTTAAAAAGTTTGTTTCTTCCAATAAACGTGATTGGAATGAGAAACTTGGAGAATGTTTATGGGCTTATCGAACAACAGTCGGGACTCCTACTGGTTTTACACCATTCTCATTAGTTTACGGATACGAAGCTGTTCTTCCATTGGAAATCCAGATCCCTTCTCTACGAATAGCCATTGCTAATGAGCTAACTACAGAGAATAATGATCGCTTACGACTCCAATAACTTGAAGGATTGGATAAGAAGCGTCTTCAAGCACAACAACACATTGAACTGTACCAAGCCCGCATATTTCGAACTTTTAATCGTAAAGTTAAGGAGAGGGTATTCAAAGTGGGCGAGCTCGTATTAGCTGTTCGGAGACCGATGGTAATGACTCATAAAAGTAAAGGGAAATTCCAAGCAAAATGGGAAGGCCCTTATGTAATTGAGTCCGTGTTTTCTAATGGCGCCTATCGGTTGTCAAAACCCAATGAAGATCTACTCATGCTACCGATCAATGGCAAATTTCTTAAGAAATACTATGTATAAAAAAAAAGAGAAGAAAGAACAAAAATAAAACTTCTTTTATTATTATTTTTGTTCAAAATAAAAGACTAAGGACGAGGGCCACTCCCTTTCTTATTTGAATACATAGTCGGCCAAGGCATAGAAGGCGTCGTTTCCTGAACACATGAAAAATTTGCAGGCAGCCATCCTCGATGCTTCTTCTTCAGGAGTTTTCCCTGGCTCTACTAAAAACGCAAGGATATCTTGTGGTGGCTTGGGCGTGGAAGAGCTGTTGCCTACTTGAGTCGGGCCTGCCACTGTTGGCTCAACGGGATACATCTCAGTAACGTCCTCAAATTTCCTGGAGACTTCATTCTTTTGCTGTACATCTTCGGAAGACATTTCCAATAAGAGAAGCAGAAATAAGAATGGAATGATTACAGAGAATTCTCACCTATTTATAGAGGAGAATTATTAATGAACTAGTTTCTGAAGTGGAGAAACGACTTTTCAATTCCGAAAAGACCTGTCCATTCGTTCTATCGGGTTCATTCATTTAATTACGGAATCGAATCAATGCTTTCTTTTCCCGAAAATTATGATTCATTCATACATTAAGATGGACTTATATGCTCATGACATCTGTCTCCTTAGTCCCCAGCTACTAAGGTTTGGTTAAGCTGATTTCTTGTCTCCTGAGAAAGGGATTTTATATCTTATATTTTATTAATTGATTAGAAAGTGGGATTCGCTATTTATCATGTTTTCATGACCTCTGGATAAATACTAAATCTACTTACTTTTCCTATCTATCACTTCTATTTGACCTCTGCATAGATATTAATCTAATTTTCTTTTGAGTTCATATATACTATTATGTCCATATTACCTCTGATAGTATCATATACTCTAAAACAGAAAATAAGATTTTATTTATCTATCATGTCCATATTACATCCAGATAGATACAAATCATTGATCATAGAAGAATCATCATTTTCATTCCCATATCATCAAAAAGTCTATTACATTTCTTAGACTTTCTTACAAGTTACAATGGAAATCTTTTACATTCTTGGATTTTCATTCTATACACCAACAATAACCTAATAGAGATCTATTTCTTCTTTGATCCTCTTTGACGGGTTCGTTGTTGGTGGCAGTTCCTGACTGTCTGAGCCCCAGTGGCAATCAGAACAGCAGGAATCAAACTCTGGTCTTCTCTCTCAGACGAGAGGAGAACCCCAGAGTATGCCAGCCCGAAGGCGTGTTGCTGCCAATACAATTGGTGGATTAGTGGCGGCACCTCAAAGGAGATAGGAATGTATCCAGCATTGGGATACGATTCCTAGTTCTGCCGTAAAAGGAACTCTACTACCCGATTTCTCGGGGTAGAGTTGACTCCACCATCCAACTCTCTGTGTATAAAGGCTCTTCCTACCAACAGAGGAAGACCCTTCGATCTCACGAAGAGTTCTGAGTTGTCTGATTTGCGCGTCAAAAGCGCATGAGCTTCCTGATGTTGATGTCAGAAGAACGCTCCTCACAGCGTCAAAATCGCCAATGCCGGTTCTAGAAAAGCTGCTCAGCCAAACTTCTGCAGAAAACAACAAAGAAGAAGTGTTTTAAAACAGAAGTATTATCAGATGCGTATTAAACGCTAACTAAAAATAGATCACAGGGCTTTTACGCCAGTGATTCAGCAAGTCATTTTTACGCCAGTGCTTCAGCAAGGCTTTTACGCCAGTGATTCAGCAAGGCATTTTTACGCCAGTGCTTCAGCAAGGCTTTTACGCCGGTGATTCAACAAGGCTTTTACGCCAGCAATCAGCAAGGCTTTTACGCCGGTGATTCAACAAGACATTTTACGCCAGTGCTTCAGCAAGGCTTTTTCACCAGTGATTCAGCTAGGTCTTTTACGCCAGCAATCAGCAAGGTTTTTACGCCAGTGTTTCAGCAAGTTTTTACGCTCGTCAAGAATTTACGTTCATGAAATAGATGTTTTCAACAAAAAATTCGAAAGACAGATATTTGCTTACGATCGGATTTACCATTTGAGTCGAATGGTTTGGCTCTAATAGTGGTTGAATCCACGTCTAAAGACTGGGCGTACAAAAGAACGCTGTGGGAAAGCTCCGCCATTGTCATTTGTTGGAGAACAACATCACAGAAAGTTATCTTCAGAGGAATGAGTACGAGAATATATGAAACATTCTCGGCTATTTATAAAGGCTGAAAAACTGTTGGGATGAGTCTATTTCGGGAGAAGATCCTATTTAAAGGCTCTCGTAACCACAAGACAGACGCCACGTGTCGGTTTGTTTCTCGGGAATGAACAACTATAGAAACAGTCAAAATAAAGTGTTGAACAGTTCTATCTACCAACAGATGAGATTAACATCAAGATTTTATTTATAAAGGGGGGAGTGGACCCCTACATATAAGAGAGTCGCAATACATGGATCATTTTCTTTCTCCTTCGTTGGGTTGACGAAGGGAGGCACCCAATTCGCGCATGTTGCGAATCCCAGAGCGACGCATCAGATTTAAAAATGCTTCTGCATCTCCTGAGCCTTCGTATGCAGTTGAGGGACCACCATCAATGCGATTAAAGACGGCAGGAGTTACTCCAAAACACTCTAAAAAGTTGCACGCCCGCTCGAAGTCAAGCCTGGAGCTCGAAGCCTCTTTGTTGTTAATCTCCTTCTTGGGCGCCATGTCACTATGGAGATGAATGACAAGAATGAAGAATTTCTCCTTATTTATACGGTTAAATCAACTCTCCATCTTCCTCATTGGAAACTGTTCATTATAAATGCAAACTTGGGGAAGCGAAAAGGCATTCGAGAGTTTCAAAAAAAGAAATTCATTGTGACAATTAAGTGTTGACCGACACTGTTGGAAATTATGCCGACTGTTGGACATCTCCGCTTTTACGCAGATGGCTGTTGCGTATTCCAAATTTTACGCTGGCAGATCAAATCTCAACTTTTACGCTTCTGTTCAAAGTGTTTCAAATTTTGGAGATATTTGAAAACTTTGAAGGGGGTCTTGTAGGAGCGTAAAAAGTGCTTCAAAGAAAGAGTCATCCCATTCATAAGTGATCGGTTTTTACACCAAGCAGAGCGGGTAATCTTTTTTACGCCCAAGACTAGGCTAATCAATTTACGCCTAAGCAGGCTGATCATTTTACGCTTGGGTCTACACCTGTGATTTTACGCCAAGGAGAGAGCAGCCTCTTTTACGCTGGACAAAACTGTCAAATCTCGCATTTAATGCAAACTCTGACATGAAGATATTAATGATGGCATTTACCACAGAATTCAATGGGATTTGTCTTATACAAAGACCATTGTTGTCGTTTATGGGGATCGAGCTACTTTACGCTCACTATATGGTTTCTTTTACGCACGGAGTTTTACATGAGTTCTTACGCTCATAAAACAATGTGTATGTAAAGTCTATTTGAGCCATTTTACGCTCAAGGTTATTCAATAACCACTTTATGCGGGGAACCTATGACAGAGCTATTTTACGCTCATCTCACTGTTTTACGCCCAGAGGATGTTGGAGCTATTTTTACGCTCTATTCTTTCTGGCCAGTTTGGAACGTGGTTTGCCTACATGGCCTTCATGCCACATATTTCGAAGAACGTGTGTACATATATCCTATTCTTACTGAAATGATGGGACGCGTGTCAACGTATGCAAAGGATGACTCTGATCATGGGTGACAGTTGTTAGCGTAAAGACAGACTTTGATGATCTTTTACGCACAGAAACCCCAGTCTATAAATAGACTCATTTTTCTCAAGGGGACAGACAGAGAGAGAACAGGAGCGAATACAGAGATCAGGACTTCGAGATTTTGATTCTCCGGAGCATTCTTCTTCAACTTTTCTTTCAGAACAGAGTGAAGCAAAGCAGGAAAGCATTCGGCCTCGCCATCAGTGCCCAAGTGCGTCGATACCTTTCTGGTGACTTAGTTCTTCCAAGTTGTTCTACTTCAAGCAGTGATCTTCATCATCATTATATGGTCCAAGGAACAAAGTGATCATTTACGAATCAGACTTCCATAGCAATACTTTTCCAGAATCAAATTTGTACTTCTTGTACTTTTTCTCGTTTTATTTTCAAAATCCAACCTTTTGTTTGGCAATTTTGTTAAGTGAAACACCTGTGTACCATATCAGTGAACTTGTGTACAGTGATATGCAAGCCTGGAAAAACATAGACAGTAGGGCATGTGTTCAACCTGGAATAATGTAATAATAGGACTGCAATGCATCTCAGGAAATAGGAAGGGAAATCAGTAGCTAGTCCTGTATTTCAAAAACTCAACAGCAAGTCCAAAACCTCATTCTCAATCCATAAAGCCAAAATCGAATGAGACATTGCATTAACATAAATCAACAATCATGTGGGGATCAAAAATCAGTTAAAACATCAAATAACAGGGAATTAATATTAAGGAATTAGAAAGAAATAGTGTATCAGCTACATGTATCAGTGAGCATGCCATTTAACCCAAATCGAAACCAAATTAACATCAAAAACTAACTAATCATGCAAAATAAATCTAACATATATAATTAGACATGTTTAGGATCTATATTAGCAATTAAAACATGTATTAAACATTTAAAACTAAAATGAACAGAGAAACCATTAATATACTGCACACACACACAGTGCGCACCCTGTGCACGCTCGATATCGTGTCCAACACGACACAAGAGGTCGTGTCACTTGGGGGACCCCGTGTCAGTGGTTGCCCCAATACGTGTGTCGAGTATCACTCGTCTACGTGGCGTGTGCTGTGCGCAAACGCACCCGAGTAGCAGGACAGCTACAGTGCCCGTGCACGTGCGTGCGCGACAGCGTGTTCCCGTGTCTGTGGTGGCTCGACACGACATGAAAACCACACCAAGACACAAGAAACTCATAAGCGAAGTAAAAAACCTAATTTCCTATTCATTTACATTCCTAAAAATCAAACGAAATGCCCATTGGGGCATTTCATCAAACACTTGCACCACAGGACTGATACGTGTCCAAATGGGATACGAAATGGACACGAAATTTAGGATTAACTATTCCTACAGTTAGGTTAGGCCTAGGGCTTCCTAGTTATGCAATAAAATCAGAATTCTATGGTGTAGAATGAAATTTACCTATAGGTTGCAAATCCTCCAAAAACTCCAAAAACGGGTGTTCCTCTTGATAGCCAAACTTCCCCAAATTAATTTGAATCTGAGAATAACATATACCAACAGCAAGAAAACTATATTTAGAACCTATTGAAATTTTTTTGAGGGAAAAAGGAGCTAAAATGGAATTTCTATGGATTTGTGAAGATGGAGGCTCACCTCTTTCCAAGCTTGTGAAATTCTAAGGAGGCTAGCCCTAATGGAGGAGATTATTTATAGGGTGGGAATCCCTAGGACTAGGTGGCCGGCCACTAAGGATTGGGTTAGGGTTAGGTTCACATGGCTAATGGATTGGGCTTAGTCATTAGTCAATGGTTCAAATCCCAAGTCATGACTTGTGTCTAAAAGCCTTCTATTATAACTCTATTTCCTAATTAGTTTTAATAACTAGAATATGGTTAACTAAAATTAACCTAGGGTCTCATAATCTAACCAAGTCCAACTCAACTAGGGTTAGCTTACCAAGTCAAAGCTAGTCAAAGTCAACCTAGTCAACCTTCATTCAAACAATTCCAAAATAATTCCTAAAATTCCCATAAATTCAAATAAATTCTAATAAATCCTAAAATGACCAAAATACCCTCTAGGCTAAAATGTACTAATTAAACATCATAATCACATGGCTAGGCTCTAGGTCAACAGTCTCCAAGGTGACACTAGCCAAACACCAAAATCATAAGTCATGATTTAAATAGTTTTAAAAAATGACTAAAATTTACCAAAAATCATATTATTAATTAAATATCATAATTAAATAAGTTAAAACACAAAATTTCAAAATTACCCTCTTCTGGAAAAACTGGGTGTTACAATCCTACCCACCTTATAAAAATTTCGTCCTCGAAATTAAGATGGTCGCACCCCTTCTAGGTTAAGCCCCCAGCAATCATAGTCTCAGAAACCTATTTAAATCATACAGTTAGAAAATGTAACCTATGGGGTCATGGCATGTAATATCAGTCTGGGGTCTCATCTAGTTACACCAACATGCTACAGTACTAGGCAATCACAAGGTATCAAAACATACAAGCAAAGGATGCATCAAATATTCTCAAAAGGGGATACTAAGGTTAGGTCAAAACTCACCTCCAGCTAGGTCTGAGAACTAGAACTCCCTCCTGGAAGCAGGGTCTGTTAGCCCAATGATTGTATCATATTTTTGAATATGGTTAATATGTTAAGTTTAGCATTTCATTATCACTAATCTTCCTACTATCACTATAGCATTTCTACTTATACTTATACCTTTGGTGATATATGCCTATTGGTTTACATATTAGTGATATGAGCTTTCTATCTTAAATTTAATCGAGTTGCCAAAATCAAAACTATGTTTTTGATTATGGTTATTCAATTAAGTTTAATCATTATGATATCACTAACATTTATGCTATCACCTTAGCAATTATATTTAAACTCAGCATTGTCCTAATGTGCATTAAAGTTATCATACTTGCTACTATGTATATTGCTTTGTTCGTCTAACATGTACATGCAGAAAAGCAATAAGCAAGATCAATGTGGACGTATGCAATGAAGAAATTATAGTAGGCCAAAGACGACGGATCCTACAAGATTTTTCTGAACCACCCGACGATATCTTTGGACAGCTGCCGCCAAGGAAAAAAGCCAGCACATATCAAAGGAAGAAGCCAAGCCATGCCATCATCATTTCAAGACTCTGAAGAAGCCTGCACCTGCCTAAGTTTATCTGGAGTATGTAATGAGTCTTAGGAATTATTGTAAACACAAAAAATGGATGTCAAAATCGAAAGCTAGGGCAGAAATAAGCCCAGGATCATTTTTGGTAGAAAACGGCATACCGACGGTATACCAGTGTATACCGACGGTATACCGATTTTTGTTCACAGAAAGTTTCTGTTTACAAAACCGGCATACCGGTCCATACCGACGGTATACCGCTTCCGAAACGTTGAAATTCCAACGGTCGAATTTCCAGCCATTAATGATCCTAACGGCTATATTTCTAGCCGTTGCAATCCCAGACCGGTATACCGTCGGTATGCCGGTTCGTGGACTGAAAAAGTTACCTTGAGCTCTTTTCAATGCTTTGGTTATAAATAGCCTTGAACCCCTTCATTCAAGGTTGATGCTTTGAGCCCAAAAATTTCTAAACCACCAAAGCCTATCCACAAACAACTCTACGAAGCTTTCATTTGCCATCCACAAATTGTGTTAGAGTTATTGAGTTGAAAAGTGAGATCTTCATCTTATTGTATAAGGAGATCAAAACCTATTGTAAAAGGTTAAAGTTGGAGAGTCTTCGTATCCAAACTCTCGGTTGAAGTTGGAGAGTCTTCGTATCCAAACTCTCGGTTGAAGTTGGCGAGTTCTTCAGATCCAAACTCGTATTGAAGTTGACGAGTTCTTCGGATCCAAACTCGTGTGTAACTATTTACTCAAATAGTGGATTAAAGCCGGAGAGAGTTCCGGGACTGGAGTGCCTCTTGGGAGGATACCAGGATATATCGTGTGTCGGTATTGTTCTTGCTTCTTCTCTTACACTTATATTTTTAAATTATCCATTAGCTTGTGCTAAGTGCTTGATTAGTTAGCTTGACCCTATTCACCCCCCCTCTAGGGTTCCTACAATTGGTATCAGAGCAAGGACTCTATTGTTAGGCTTAACATCCTTAGAGTAGATCCTTGTTATTTTTCTATGGCATCGTATTCCTCCTACTCCTCCTCCGATAAAGAGGGTTTTACTTCTAGTAGCATAGACAATCATGTTTCTTCTAAATGGTTGGGGCAGGTATATCAGGACAGTGCTGCACCCAGTGTACAGCTGACCCACAGAATAGGCACAATCCTAGTCACTTTCTACAGAAGTTCCACCTGTGTCCAGACTTCTTACAGTAGGCACAGATAGGCTCTGGCTCAGCTGGCCTCTGCTGGACAGGAGACTAGGCTGGGTATGATGATATAGGCTGGATATATGGGTACTCCTCAAACTATGGGTAGGACTGGGTACTGCTCCTCGCCCTCTTGGAGCTAGGCTCTCCTTCTGGAAGCACAGAGTCCCGCAGACGTAGCAACCTCTGGATTTGCTCCCTCATGGCCTCATCAAGAACTCTCTGTGACTCCAACAGCCTTTCTTGGAAATATCCAAACACCTGGGCTGCGTCAAGTAACAAACCTTCGGGTGGTACAGTATGGAGTACCATACCAAGGGGTAGGGAAAGGCTCTCGGTCCCAGACAAATCTGCAGCTCTCTCCTGAACGACAGGAGATGAAGGAAGACTCTCTGGCGAGGCTACCACCATCTCCTCAATGGCAGGAGGTGCCACCACCCCCTGATTAGATAGAGAAATCACTACCTCCTGAACAATAGGAGGTGGAAGCACACTCTCAGTAGCTGCAGCTGCTCTCAGGCGACGGGCTCAGGTCATGGGTGCCATACTGGAAGGGATAAAAACAACAATCATCAAGGCTGTAAGGTAGTCTACCATCCTATCTGAAAACTGGTAATTATCAAAAATAAAATAAATATGAAGGGGTACTATTTAAAAATCAAGATCAAAAGTTTAAGGAACGAAAGCCAATAGCATTGAAATCTAAATCACGATATATATAGAGAATGTGTTAAAGAGAGAAAAGCTAGCATTATATAAGAGTTATGTGGTTTGTGTGTGTATGGGTGTATATAGACATGTTCATATGGTTAGATAGTAGGCATGTGTGCGTAAAATATACATGAAAGTGTATAGGGGGAATTTGGGTTTTAAAACAATATTTATCAAGTTACACTACTCGTGGCATATTGGTTAAACAATCTACAAGACACAACCTATTTTCTCATAACATGCATGGCTAACCATATATATAAGTATATCTATATGCATAGAGAGGTAGAGATTTAATTACGCATCTACATACATTAAATCATGTTTACAGAACTATATATATCTATATAGCTATATGAACATAACATAGAGATGAAGGGTTAGGTTTTCATGGCAGTTGTGAACATTAGTGTAGAGTGTCAAGTGTACATGGGTTAAAACTTGAAATAAAAGGGTTCGATCTTTCAGTTTAGTTCAACATTACATATTAGATCTGAAATTGAATTACACATTTGAAAGCAATGTATAAATGTTAACATGTATTCAGTTTTCAAATTTTTGGAGAAATTCGAACATCAAAACCAACTCAATATTTACCACAACCACAACCTAACATGTAAGAGTATGAAACCTAACTTATATACCTACACACCACAATGTATACGGCTCAAAACATTACAATTTAAAACTGCAAATTGAACTAAACACTTAGAATCCAGGATTAAAGGTTTAATATGTACACAGTCTCAGGTTTGACAAATTCAACACAAAACTCAACCAATCTCAACAAATTTTCTTTAAGACTTGAAACCCTGCATGTAACATACATGTGCGGTAATGTAAACAACAACTAATAACATAAAATTTAAATTAAATTTACGAAATTAATCTGGGAAACGGAGAACTAGTCACTGATACTGTCCTATATTAGAATTATTGGGATTTGAGAAATTAACAACAATACATTAATATACATTTAGATAGGTTGGTGATCAAGTGTAGCACGCATACGTGTCAGGCAAGCATCTGTGTCCACTATATATATATATATATATATATATATATATATATATATATATATATATATATATATATATATATATATATTAAGGTAATACAAGAAATAATGGCAAGAAGAAAATAATGATAAAATCTGTTCTGCTTATCAGTTTAAAAGAAGGAACCATTTTGAAACCAGAGTTATAATATCAAATCTAAGTCAAGGTCTAGCAAAATCATTGATTCATTGCATTAGGAAGAAATTTATAGCAAGAAGTTACACAAGGTTTATAATAACAGCTAAGCCACTCCTACTCATACTCCTACTCCTAAGTTATTTAATGATGGGGTACAATTTATAACAACAGAATGGTACGATAGAGATGATATGTTTAAAAACTTTTTCAAAATACAATCTGATAATCATATGCGTCTGTCCAAAATCATGTTACTCAGAGTCCTCGCCATGCCAGTAAGCAAGGCTGCGATAAACGATAGGTTCCATAACTGGGGCATGCACCTCTATAATCATGTCGTCTGGAATTCTCGCTATGCCGACTAGTATAGCTGCGAGAAATTCCAAATCTCATAACCAAGATACGTACATCCGAAGTCAGGTCTCTATGTTTCCGCTACGCCAGCTAATATGGCTACGATAAACTACAGGTTCCATAATCAAGTAGACGTTTTACCATTCTTGTATTCCCGTCAACATATGTTATCAGAAAAATATCGTAACTCAGGCCTTAAAATTTATCTCGATAGAAAAATCAAAATCAACAACGATCCAATCAAAATCAAATTCAGTAATCAAGGAGTGAGAGCAACAAAATAAGGGAAATGATTCAAATTGAAGTTTAAATAAGATTCTCAAGGGTCGTCCTAAGAATCTCTCAAGGAATCCTAACTATGATTGAGTACCTTCAAAAATATCCTAATCCTACTGCAGGTTGTAGTGATACTCTAGTTCGAATACCACTACATAAACTCGACATGCATGGGCCACCACTAAAAACGTGTCACGACCCGCACCCACTGTGAGGGTACGAGAACGTAACAACACCCAGCCTACACCGCAATGTCGGCGGTAGAACGTTGTCCTAGGTCACAACATCTAACAATATAAAGCTAAGCAGTTTATACTCCCCGAATGGGGGTGACATAGCAAAAAATAAACTCAATCACAACTAAGGAAGAAGAAGCACGATATGATATAGAACTCAAAAAAAATACAGATGATCAAATAGTCTACGATAACATCTCAGCAGATATCCAGAGTACAAGGTCTCAGCTACTGAATATGAAAGAATATACAACCCAGATCTCAAGAACAGAAATAAAGTCTAACTACTAGTCTCAAGACAACATAAATAAGATAAAGCCTAACTAAGCTAGTCTAGGCAGTAGGGTAAAGTCGTCAACTAGAGCTGTCCTGCAGAAGGTATCCACACAGACCTCCTCCTCATCCTCTGTAATATTTTTAATAGGTCCAGTCAGGACAGGAGCGAGCACAATATATCTCAACAGTTCATAGCAGGTTAGAAAATATAATCATACAGTGAAGTAAGATATAAATACTGAAGGAAATGCAGTATGTAAACAGAGAGAGCTGTAATAGAAATATCTACTATAAACAAAGAACTAACAGTGGCTAGTGAGTCAGAGTATAATATAGACATGTAAATGGCATAGGATGATTCTGATAAGACACTACGGAAAGATTCTGATGAGATACTACTTGGGTATTATTCACATGTCCACTTCTACTCCCCCGTACCTCCAATTAATACACAGGGATCCAACCAGCTTATGTTATGATTCTATGTAACGGCCCTCGAAGGGTGGTACATAGTAGTCCCATAAATGGGGATTCTGGGAAAACCAATAAATGGGATAAGGATTCAAGAAAAACTCTGTGATCATAAGAGTATATGTCACAAGTGATCAAAGAACCAACGAAGCATAGTGATACGCCATGTAAGTGAAACGCACAGAACATGTAGTACCCGATGCTCCCTGAAGGGATAACATCTCAAGAAGGGATCCATATAGTACTAATCCGTGTGACCAACGTGACAGTATCAAGTAAAGTAATTTAATGCAGGAAAATTATTCTAAGCAAGAAATAAAATGATCGAAGAATGTACTCGCCTGTATCCTGAGTGTCTGAAGAATATCTACTGTCCGAGGAGTGGTGTCTGTCTCCTATAGAATAATACAAGTCACAACAAGTCTAAAATGATAACAAGATGCAATTCAATACATTCTAAATGAATCTAGGTCAGTCTAGGCCAAAGTCAACCCTTGGTCAACTCTGGTCAACCCTAGAAGTCAAACTAGGTCAACTACGGTCAAACTAGGTCCAACAAGTCTAAACTAGGTCAAACAAGCCTATACTAGCCTAACTAGTCTATTCTAGGTCTAACAAGACTACACAAGTCTATACTAGACTAAACTAGCTAACACATACCATTACAAGGCTATGCAAGCCTGAACCAAGCCTATCCCAACTATATCACATCATCACAATATAGCTATATGCTATAAAACTAACATACATTCAACAAGTCTAACTTATTCATCAATATACCTATTTATTTAGATACTTTACATATAGGCTATAGTACAATACATTAGGAACATCACATATATATATATATATATATATTATATATATACCTAGGCTCAAAATACTATATATACATTAACCATATATAGGTACACTACATAGATTGATATATACATATAATATCCATTACATGTATACATTACATACATATATGATTTATATATATAAATAGATATTCATGTATATATATATATTCACAATACATTATTTACATATATATACATATAGAATATACATACATAAATATATAGAGAGAGAGAGCATGTGTGTGTGTGTGTGTGAAGCTTGTGTGTGTGAGACATAGACATGTGAGTGTGGTGTCAAGTGAGGATGTGTTTGCAGGAAAAACAAGGAATTATCACTGTACAATGCAAAACAGTGAGTGAGAGAGTGAAACAGTGTGGAGGGTGTGCAAGGGGTCAACCTGGGAACAGTGTACACCTGAGAACAGAAAACAGTGAGTGAGTGAAAGGGGGATCAGTAGCTAATATGTATATGGCAATAGGAAGAAAACAGGGGATACATTTTCAGTCTTCAAACAGTCTATATCAAACCAGATTTCAGTCCCAACATTCATAAATTTTAGTTATCAGTCTAGGACATTCAAACCCAGAATTGATCCCAATTCAATACACAAATCAACCCAAACTCAACACATAGTTAGTAAACATATAGAAAAACTATATTAGGATCTAAAACACATAAGTAGAAGCATTAACATGGTTAAAATAGCTGCCAAGGTTCACATTTGAAAATCTGGAATCAGTGAAATATTATGACACAGTGAAGTAGGGGTTAATACTCAGGTTAAGGAATGAAATCAATTCATGATTGAGAAGAACATGTGTACCATATCAGTGAACTTGTGTACAGTGATATGCAAGCCTGGAAAAAGATAGATAGTAGGGCATGTGTTCAACCTGGAACAATGTAATAATAGGACTGCAATGCATCTCAGGAAATAGGAAGGGAAGTCAGTAGCTAGTCCTGCATTTCAAAAAATCAACACCATGTCCAAAACCTCATTCTCAATCCATAAAGCCAAAATCGAATGAGACATTATATTAACATAAATCAACAATCATATGGGGATCAAAAATCAGTAAAAACATCAAATAACAGGGAATTAATGTTGAAGAATTAGAAAGAAACAGTGTATCAGCTACATGTATTAGTGAGCATGCCATTTAACCCAAATCAAAACCAAATTCACATCAAAAACTAACTAATCATGCAAACTAAATCTAACATATATAATTAGACATGTTTAAGATCTATATTAGCAATTAAAACATGTATTAAACATTTAAAACTGAAATGAACAGAGAAACCATTAATATACTGCACACACACACACAGTGCGCACCCTGTGCATGCTCGATATCGTGTTCGATACGACACAAGAGGTCGTATCACTTGGGGGACCCTGTGTCAGTGGTTGCTCCAACACGTGTATCGAGTATCACTCGTCTATGTGGCGTGTGTTGCGCGCAAACGCACCCGAGTAGCAGGACAGCTACAGTGCCCGTGCACGCGCATGCGCGACAGCGTGTTCCTGTGTCTGTGGTGACTCGACACGACATGAAAACCACACCAAGACACAAGAAACTCATAAGCGACGTAAAAACCTAATTTCCTATTCATTTACATTCCTAAAAATCAAACAAAATGCCCATTGGAGCATTTTATCAAATACTTGTACCACAGGACTGATACGTGTCCAAATGGGACACAAAATGGACACAAAATTTAGGGTTAACTATTCCTACAGTTAGGTTAGGCCTAGGGCTTCCTAGTTATGCAATAAAATTAGAATTCTATGGTGTAGAATAAAATTTACCTATAGGTTGCAAATGCTCCAAAAACTCCAAAAGGGGTGTTCCTCTTGATAGCCAAACATCCCTAAAGTGATTTGAATCTGAGAATAACATATACCAACAGCAAGAAAACTATATTTAGAACCTACTAAAATTTGTTTGAGGGAAAAAGGAGCTAAAATAGAATTTCTATGGATTTGTGAAGATGGAGGCTCACCTCTTTCCAAGCTTGTGAAATTCTAAGGAGGCTAGCCCTAGTGGAGGAGATTATTTATAGGGTGGGAATCCCTAGGACTAGGTGGCCGGCCACTAAAGATTGGGTTAGGGTTAGGTTCACATGGCTAATGGATTGGGCTTAGTCATTAGTCAATGGTTCAAATCACAAGTCATGACTTGTGTCTAAAAGCCTTCTATTCTAACTCTATTTCCTAATTGATTTTAATAACTAGAATATGGTTAACTCAAATTAACCTAGGGTCTCATAATCTAACCAAGTCCAATTCAACTAGGGTCAGCTTACCAAGTCAAAGCTAGTCAATGTCAACCTAGTCAACCTTCATTCAAACGATTCCAAAATAATTCCTAAAATTCCCATAAATTCTAATAAATCCTGAAATGACCAAAATAACCTTTAGACTAAACGTACTAATTAAATATCCTAATCACATGGCTAGGCTCTAGGTCAACAGTCTCCAAGGTTACACTAGCCAAACACCAAAATCATAAGTCATGATTTAAATCGTTTTAAAAAAATGATTAAAATTTACCAAAAATCATATTATTAATTAAATATCATAATTAAATAAGTTAAAACACAAAATTTCAAAATTATCCTCTTCTGGAAAAACTGGGTGTTACATTAAATGCTTCGGCTAGTCCGTTCGCTGCAGGATTGTAAGCCGTTGAAGCCATATTCTGTATTTGATTTTTGTTGCAGAACTGATGGAAAGTGTGGCTCACGAACTGAGGACTAATGTCATGGATGATCCTTCAAATGCCGAAGCGATATATAACATGATGCTTGACAAAGTTGATCACATTTACAGTTTTTACCTCGGCCAGAGGTACTGCTTCCGCCTACTTAGAAAAGTAGTCGGTGATAACAAGTATGAACTAGTGTCCTCTGGAGGATGGTGGACTGATTGGCCCAATGATATCCATTCCCCATGCTTCTAACGGTCAGGCGGCCATCGTGGGGTATAGGAACTCCGAAGGCCGATGGTTGAAGTCAGCATGCAACTGACATACCCGGTACTTCTTTGCATAATCCATGGGGTCTGCCATCATAGTGGGTCAGTAGTAGCCCATGCGACGTAATTGATCTTGCAACTTAGGACCAGGCTGATGGGCTCCGCAGGTGCCATCATGTGTCTCCCTGAGTGCTTCTTGTGCTTCTGTTTTAGATAAATATCGCAGGAGAAGCCCGTCGTATGAACGATGATACAGAATCTTGGTAGCTGTGCCGTAGAAGAATTGGAGAGAGCATCTCTTCACAGAAGTAGCTTCCTTCAGGTCTTGAGGTAGGATCCTATAGACTGCGTAGTCTATGAATGGAAATTGCCAGTCCCGAATGTCAACATTAGTGTCCAATTGTACTGAACAACTCAAACACGTATGCAGATTATTCCTTGGACAAACTAGCTCCCGGCCCATTACCGTGATGACATATTAGGTTCCCACAGGAGCTGTCAGAGATGCGGTGAGGCCAGCAAGTGCAACGGCCTCCAAGTTTTGTAATCAAGGTACATGTTCTATAAAGAACCCTGTGAAGGTGAAAATGATCTTGATCGCTGCCTGGTGGTAAGGGACTAGATCTTCGTGTCGGACCTCGTACTGTCCTCGAACTTGGTTGATAATTAGTTTTGAGTCGTCATAGGCCTCGATGTAGTCCACCCCCAACTGTTTAGCAAGTTGGGGTCCGATAATGAGAGCATTATACTTTGCAACATTATTGGTGCACGAATCCATGAGAGAATATGCGCGGTTGATGACTAGACCGTCGGGAGTGATGAGAATGACTCTGACCCCTGCAATGATCTCGCCCTTTGGTCCCGTTCTCGAAGCACCGTCAAAGAACATGCGCCAAACTGGATTGTTTGAGACGACATTGGACTCTAAGACCTTATCGGGGATGTCATCATAGAGTCTTGACGTCTCTATTTTGTTGATCTTCACAACCAGTGTCTTCTGCATCTTTTCGATAGACGCTACGTCACATTGAGTTGTCACTTCCTCATCGGAGGAGAAAGTCGTCCCCAGCAGAGTCGCCATTTTGTTTGTAAAAACAAAAGTATAGAACTTTATTGATACAAACTTTATAAAAGATTACAATTTGAATTCTGGGAATGGTACAACCGTAGGAATCCAATCTAGATAACGATTGCTTTATCCCTTGGATGATGTGAACTTTGAAGACGATAGCCTCTGAAGTTGAAGACAACTCTGGAATTGAAGGCAAAAAGCCTCAGAAATTGAAGGCAAAAGCCTCGGAAGAATGCAGCAGCACTTGGGCAAGAACTCCTGGACTCTCTGAACTTTAAAGTCTGATCTCTCTATGATCCGATCTCTGA
The DNA here is from genome assembly GCA_029216955.1 of Iris pallida. Taxonomy (NCBI): domain Eukaryota; kingdom Viridiplantae; phylum Streptophyta; class Magnoliopsida; order Asparagales; family Iridaceae; genus Iris; species Iris pallida. The sequence goes on from JANAVB010019623.1 coordinate 115,475, forward strand.
TCCCCTTGAATGGAGACTTAAAACTCTATTTATAGAGTTCTGAAAAATAACTAACTTTTAGTTATTCTGGACTGCGCATGATGGATTGCGCAGCAATTGGATTGCGCAACAGTAGACTGTGCAAGCAGTTGCTGGATCATGGGCCAACTGTCTTGGACATATGGCATCATTTGATTGAAATGTGCATGATCGCGTATAGACGGTTGCCACGTAATGAACAAATGATGGCATGAATGCCACGTGTATTTTGTCACTTATGTTGATAGAACGCGCAACCTGAATTGTGCTGGCTTTGGATTGCGCAGACTTGGACTGCGCAGGAATGGATTGCGCCAACATGGATTGCGCTGCCAGCTGTCCTCGAGCGTCGTGCTGCATGATTAAACGAATGGTTGCCTCATTCTCCGTGCTGTCAGCTGTCAGAAGATTTAATTTGTGTCAGGTAATGATGATGATTTGCCATGTCAGACTGCGCGCTTGGTAGTGTGCGCAATCTAGTATACGCAATCTGTATACTGTGCAATCTGATGCCTGCGTAGTTCATTTGAAAGATTCATTTCTTGATCTTCTGACTTTGTTGATGTGTGCAACTTAATTTTTTAGGACCTACAAGACCCCCTTCAAAGTTTTCGAAAGTTAAATTTATTCAAAATTTTGAAATACTTTGAATTTTGAATTTTAAATCAATTTGCGCATGAAATGAGCTGTCTGCGCAATCTGAGGGATTAACCCCATTTTCAGGCGCAATCTGAGGCGGCCGTTTCGTTTTCGAAAACTATAAATATCTCTTCGATTCTTATTTCATTCTTTACTTTGCTTTCTTCGTACACTTGAGAGAAACTCCTTCGAGCTCTTTCTTCCTTTCTTCTCCGACGATCTTGATGGCTCCCAAGCGTTCCTCCGCCGCTGCCAAGGGCAAAGCCCCCGTCGAATCTTCGGCAAGGGTTGCACGACGTGTTTCTCATCACGAAACTGCTCATCCAGCGCTGCTAGGTAGATGACCTAATCAAAACTCTTTTTAGGGTTTTGATCTCACTTATTCTTTCAGAATCCATCTCTTTTTAGAGATGTGATCATACTGCGCCACCCTTTTTAGGGTTCTGGTTGCACAAATCAGTTTGTTCTTCATTTTTATGAAGGACGACATTCTGCGCAATCGGTTGAACTGCGCTGGCAAAAGTCAGCATAATTTGCTGATCTGCGCGAGACTGTCAGCGCAAACTGATGACTGTTTGTTTGCGCAGTCTGATTATTGTGCAATCTGATATTGCGCAATCTGATATTTGCGCAAACTGATGACTGAATCTTTGTCTTGACTTGTACTGAATTTTTGTTTTCTCTGTCTGATGCAGTTAATACTAGAGAAGATCCTGGATATGAGGACTTTGTAGGGACCCTTTCAGAATCAGAATACAAAGAGGACCTATCCCATGTGCACTATCCTCAATATGATCTGCCAACTTCCCGCCAGGCTATTTTGATAGCCCAAGATAATGAGACTCTGCTATGTTTGATGAATGGACAACCTCTAGAATCAGCAGACGCTATCATTCACAAGAAGCCATTATTCCTGTTCGACGATGCTTTTGAGAAAAGCTCTCAGCCGAGGCCAAGGATGGAAGAAAGAATTGTCCATCAGAAGGATAGGACATTCTCAATACCAGATGTTTTCCGCTGCCTTCCCTTATCCCGGTATGCTCATGCGAGCTATCCGAGGAAGATGGAATGGAACCTTACACCTTTTCAGGATGCCCGTCCAGGAAAGATTCTTGTGAAGAAGGGGCCGAACAAGAAGGATATGTTCTACAGTTCTTCAGAACGATACAGTGTCTTACTTAGAGGTTTGAAGCCCGATTGTATTCCGCCAGAAAATTCTTCTTTGTTATTGCCTGTGAGAGTTCCAATATTCGTGAATGAGTTCGCGAAGGTTGAAGGAAGGTATCCTGAGCAGGATCTCAGATTAACTGGATTGGTGAATCCAGATTTTAAGAGATGGAACTGCATAGCAAACTGGATTTTGACCAAGTTTGAAAACAAACTTCAGCAAATCAATTTGTACCAAGCAGTGCATGCCACTGTTTATGGTTTTGCCCCCAACTCGTATCTGTTCTTGGCTCTAGCAGAAAGATACAATTACAGAACATGGACTTTCATGACTCCTGGCGGAGAGATCGGGTTTGCACTTCATGAGATGCAGTACATCTCTTACTTGCCAATGGGGGATGCCCCATATGAGGAATTTGTCCCAACTAATGATGAGTTGGACAAACTTCGAAAAGAGAACGCAGACATGGTAGCAGTCTTCGAAGAACTGCTATGTCATTATAAAATCTGTTCTCTGTTTTACAAAAGTGCTACATCAAATACCTGCTATTCCTCAAAATGGTTACCTTATCTGTTCCTTAACCATATTAAAGAAAAGAAGACCAAGGAACATGATAGATGCTATCCTGACTTCTTTAGACCACTGAGCAGCAGTAACGTGGTGAAACTGATGGAGGAAAGTGGGGATTTGGATGAAGAGATGAAGAATGATCATCAATGTCCTCCTTTGAAGAAAGGAGATACTCTCGAGAGTTATTTGAGAGTAGGATATAGATTTATGACAAAAGAAGCCCAATTAGCAGGGTTTCTGACGTATTGGCTCCGTCGGTTTGTAGTCCCATGATCGAGTGTCGTAGACCGCTTCCATTGCGGTGTTCTTTTTGCCGCTGTTAGATTAGTCTTCGGCTACAAGATGGATCTTTTGTCAGCGATGACTTGTAGGTTGAATGCCAGTCTTCGTCTGTACGTTGATCTGATGTTGAAAGCTAAAGAAGAAAAAGAATTTCCTCGGCTAGAATTGCCGTATACATATCTGTTCGGGTGGTTGCTTCTTCACCATCCTACTTTGATGGACCCCGGCATGGGACCAGTCGACGGAAGCTTTTTGCGGAGATACTCTCATAGTAAGTGGAAATACACTTCTCTGAGAGATTGTAGATATGCTCTGAACCTGAGCAAAGGATGGAACTTTTGTTGCACTCCTCCTCCTACTGGATATGAACAAATGCCGACAAATATGATTGACTCGAAGATGCAACCTTTGAGCCGTGCAGCTTTTGAGTGGTTGAAGACAATTCGACCGTCCCATTTGGTGTATCGGTTTGAAGAAGAATGTTATTTAGAGCCATATCTCCCCAGTCGATTTGCTCGGCAGTTCGTGTACGACCAATTCCACGTAGGAAATGCCATCATGTGCCTTCAAGGAAAGGGTTTCTTGATAGATGGGGCCCGAGCTTGGGCTTATTATAATGCTCGAGATACGAAAGTAACGTTCTCGATGCCAGTAAATAGCAATCATGGCCCTCGGATGCTATTTACATACTCAGTATTCTATACATCTTCAAATACCTTTGTCGAGAATTTTAATCTCGCGGATAGCTTCGCGTCTTCAACAAGATTGAAGAAGGGAGGAGTTATCATGTCGCTTCTAGGAAATGATGAGGTGCATGAGCCAGTAGATGCACCCTTGGAAGCTTTAAGGGACGCTATGTTTCCTGAAGAGGTTAACGCGCCACTGCGTATTTCTTTGAAGGTGGCTAAATCTCCAGACAAGAAGAGGAGAAGAGAGGAGCCTCCCGCTCCGGCAGCAAAGAAGAAACTGATCTTAGATCATTTCTCTGAAAAAAATACCACTAGATCTCAATCTCGGCAGCTGGCCGAGACAATTCAGCAAGAAGAAGCTACCACACCGACCTCTGTTCAAAGACAAGTCGAGACAATAAATGTAGAGAGTCCTGAAAGACCTCTACATAGAAAGAAGAGGTTGGTCCGTAGAAGTCAAGTTTTGTCTTCGATCGTGGCAGATGCTACAACAGGAATCACCATGCCCTCTCCCACCCCTGTTTCTGAATCTGGGAATAAAACTTCCAGTCCATAGCAGAGAGAGGAAATTGAACAGAGAAATGAGGCTGAAGAGCCTAGAGACAACATTGCAGAAGAAGAGTATAATGCCGTCCGATCTCCTTTACCTGCTGCGGAATCTTCTCAACTGCCTCTTACACCTGGAGCCCTTCGCGCAGAAGAAGATCGTATGATGATTGAAGCTTTAGAGCACTGTGACTTCGGTTCACAGAAAGACTATGTTGATCAAGCCACTGATACTGATAGTGGGAAGGTACCAGCAGAAGATGAAAATGATAAAAGTTCATCATCAGATACTGACGAAGACACGCAGGATCCCGAAAGGGATGATGAAGATCATATATCCACTAAAGCTGCTGATGACTCCTTGGATCCTGAAAAGGATATTGAGGAAGAGGCAGCTCCAACAACTGAAGAAGCGGCCTTGAAGAAAATTTCTGCCGTCGATCCCCAAGGTATAAAATGAAATCAACAATCTTCTTTTAAAATAGATTGATAGCTGACATTTTACATATGTACTCCATGCAGAGATTGAAGCTCCTCCAGCACCTCCAGTATGTCTGGACATAGTTCTTGCGACGGAGATTGCTGGTAGCAGCCGTCATCTCTCTTGCGGCTCTGAAGCAGGCAGCAGCCAAGCAGTAGCATCTGAAGCTACTTCAGCTCAACCAGACTCTGCTCCTGCAGATGACAAGCTTATTGCTGGATCCATCCACGGTAATGCATGTTTTCATTTCTAATTTTCTTTATCAATCGCCAATGACAGGCAAAATGATAATATTCTGATTTTGCAGAGGAACGACCAGGAGGGGCAACGAGCTCCACTTCGGTTCCTTTATTCAAAGAGCCTACCGTTTCAACACGAGAAATCGAACATCCTGCGGCCTCGTCATCAACAGGAGTAGCTGCAACTCCTGGTGCTATAGCGATTAATAATCTTGTGATCCAATCATTTACCAGATGCTTTTTTGAGTCTTTGGGACCTCTAGTAAATAGAATGATAGAAAATGAAGGTACTGATTTTTTTATGGTTAGAGGTCCAACCTCTCTCTTAGTAAGGGCTATCCGAGAACAAGGTGACGAGGCTCAGGCCACTTTCCTGGATCATATTTTGAATGAGCTAGAGATTTCCATCAAAAACTATAAAGAGCTCAACCAAGGAGAAGTGGAGTCTCTAGTGCAGGCAGAGTTCGAACAACTGGCTCAGGCCGCTGACATTGAAAGGGTGAATCTCCAGAACCTCTTGGAAGCTTACTCTGCAAAATCTGCTGAATATAAATCCAAGCTGGAATCAGTTTCCTTGATGGCTGAAAGAAAAGAGAAGAGAGCTGCTGAGCTGAGGGCAGAGATTGCTCGTCTCCAAGAGGAATTAGAAAATGAAGTCACTGATCATCAGATTGCAGTTCAGCAATTCAATGCACTGATCCAGGAGAGGGATGATTATGTAGCAGCTCATGATGTTGAGATTACTCGTCGAATGGTGGCCATGCCTGCTTTCAATGAAGAAACTGGGATGGAAGAAGCCAGGAGAAGGGTAATGTCATCTCGTGAAGAGCGACTACAGACTCTGAAACAACAAATTGCTAGTCTGATAACACCTCCACCTCATTAGAAAGAACTTTTTGTATCTTTTGTAGCACATGTGTTTTTGTAATGTCTCATATTTTGATTAATAAAAGACATTTTGTTGTGGCTCTATCATTTATTGCATATCTTGTTCAAATATAAATAATAGATATAGAAAATATATTCAGAGGTACAGGACATGATATATTTCTGAATTTTGTAGGAAAATAATTATATTCATTATATCTGCTCAGAGGTAATATGGACGTGGCAGAATATAACGAATATTATTATTTCAATTGACAACTTAATCAAGAACGATAAGTTGCTGATATGGATGATGAACGATAACGAATCGTCAAAAAGGTGTGAACGAAATAAATCATCAAAAGGAACGGGTAAACCGTCGAATGGTGGAATGAACGGACAAACCGTCAGATGGAAATAAATGAACGGATGAACCGTCAAATGATGATTAATGAACGGGTGAACCGTCAGGTAATAATAATAAATGAACGGGCGAACCGTTGGATGAATCGAATGAACAGATGAACCGTCGGATGAATGTGTCGCTTCGTTATTTGGAGAATCTCTGCCTATAAATAGAACAAAAATTTAGCAGAAATGAGCACTTCCACTTTTCTAACATAAAAATGTCGTCTGGAGATGCACCCAAGAAGACTGAACTCGCTCCAAAAGTTGAAGAAGGCGTTGAAGAACGTCCGGCCGAACTGGTTCAGCCAAAGCAGGCAGAGGCAGGCGAAGGTTCGTCTACACCAAAACCACCGCGAGATATTCTGGACTTCCTGCTTGAACCAGGAAAGACTGAAGAAGAAGAGGCCATGAGGCTGGCTGCTTGCAAGTTCCTCGTGGGTTCCAGCAAGGAGGTTCTCGACTCTTTTGCTGACCGTGTCTTTGATAAAGACGGCAGTAGTCCCCGTCCTAGTGTCGATAAGGATGACAGTGATCTTCCTTGATATCATGTAACATCATTTATGATGAAATAAAAATCAAACTTTATTTATGAATTGTCTGATCATATTTACATAAATTTTTGTTACATTTATACATATTATTTCTTGAGGAATTTGCCATTGATAGGCATCATTGCAACCCGACCATCTAATTCTGCGAGTTGATATGCTCCATTTGAAAAGACTTTGCTGACAACATAAGGTCCTTCCCACTTCGCATCGAATTTGCCTTTGCTCATGTGAGTCATAGTCATAGGACGTCTGACTGTTAGAACAAGTTCTCCTTGTTGAAAGGTTCTGACTTTAACTTTACGGTTGAAAGTCTTCGAGATGCGGGCTTGATATAGCTCAATATGTTGCTGAGCCATTAACCGCTTCTCGTCGAGTGCCTCCAATTCTTGAAGTCGAAGAAGGTCGTTGTTCTCTATAGTGAGCTCATTGGCAATGGCAATCCTTAAAGAAGGAATTTGAAGTTCTAAAGGAAGAACTGCTTCACAACTGTACACCAGAGAGAAAGGTGTAAAGCCTGTGGGATTGCGGACCGTAGTTCGATAGGCCCATAAACACTCACCGAGCTTTTCACTCCAGTTCCGTTTGTTAGTAGATACAAATTTCTTGAGGAACTTGATAATAGTTTTGTTGAAAGCTTCGGCTAATCCATTAGCAGCAGGATTGTAGGCTGTCGAAGCGACATTGTCAATTCGGTGATCATCACAGAATCTTGTGAATTTCTGGCTGATGAATTGTGGTCCGTTGTCATGAATGATCCATCGAGGGACACCAAATCGATAAATGACATGGTGTTTGACGAAGTTAATGACACTGCTGGTTTTGACTTCAGCCAAAGGTATAGCTTCAGCCCACTTAGAGAAGTTGTCGGTTATTGCGAGTATGAACCGATGTCCTCTAGAAGAAGGAGGATTAATAGGACCTATGATGTCCATGCCCCAAGCTTCGAAAGGCCAGGAAGCGGCTGTCGGAGGTAGAAATTCTGAAGGTTGATGAATGAAATCTGCATGGATTTGACAAGCTCGACATTTTCTTGCATATTCAATGGCATCTGATACCATAGAGGGCCAGTAGTAACCCATGCGTCGGATACGATCCTGTAGTTTAGGACCGGGTTAATGTGCTCCGCAGACACCGTCGTGAGCTTCATGCAGCACTTGTTTTGCTTCATCACCGGCTAGACAGCGTAGAAGAAGACCGTCATAAGTACGTCGATAGAGAGTCTTAGTGGTTTGGTTGTAGTAGAATCGTAGAGATCGTCGATGAATACTCGTAGCTTCTTTTAGATCTTCAGGGAGTATATCATGGACTACGAAGTCGATGAAGGGAGTTCTCCAATCTTTATTGATAACATTAACTTCAGCAAGATTACTGAACTCGATGTTACGATTGTTTTCGATACAAAATAATTCTCGATTAGAGATAACCACCACTTGTTGTCTTTTGATGGGAATGGCTAAGACTGCTGCAAGATTGACCAAAGCATATGCCTCAGTATTGCATGTTCGGCGTACATATTCAATGAAGAAAGCTTTGAATGATGTAGCCATGTTGATTGCTGTTTCAAAGTAAGGTACCAGATCTTGATGGCGGACTTCATAAGTTCCTCTAACCTGGTTGACAACCAGCTTAGAGTCGCCGTAAACTTTGAGATATTCGATATCCAATTGCTTGGCTAATTGAAGACCGATGAGTAGAGCATTGTACTCTGCTACATTATTGGAGCAGGATTCATCTAGAGAGTAAGCTCTTTGGATAGTTGATCCGTCTGGAGAAACGAGAACAACTCCAACTCCTGCTACAATAGCACCATTGTGTCCGACCCTGGATGCACCATCGAAAAATAAACGCCAGGTTGGAAATTCTTCAGAGATCATATTGACTTCCAGTGTCTCATCTGGAATTTCATCGTAAAGCTTGGATGTTTCTGGTATGGGATGAGCCGCCAAGAAATCTGCCAATGCTTGACCTTTGACAGACTTTTGAGAAACATACACCATGTCATATTGGGCTAGCAAAATGGCCCATGTAGCCAGCCGAGAATTGAGTGTACTAGGCTTTTTCATGAGTATCCGAAGAGGATTAACTCGGAAAATGACATGAATGGTTTGACCAATGATGTAATGCCTTGTCTTTTGAACAGCGAACATATGGGCTAGACATTCTTTTTCAACCAGACTATAACGGTGTTCAGTACCAATTATAGTACGACTGAGATAGTAGATGGCCTGTTTATGACCTTTTTTATTCTTTTGGGTGAGTAAAGCACCCAATGAATGGTCCATAGCACGGACGTACATTAAGAATGGAATGCCCGAGATTGGTGGCACCAAGACTGGTGGGTTCATGAGATATCGTTTGATGTCGTCGAATGTTTGTTGACATTCTTCAGTCCAAATAAAAGATACACCCTTCTTCATTAGTTGAGTGAATGGTCTGCAGCGTCCAGACCAGTTCGAAATGAATCTCCTGATGTACGCAAGTCGACCTTGGAATCCTCGTAGCTCTTTTAGGTTGCGTGGAGGACGCATCTCTTGAATGGCTTTGATCTTCTCGGGATCCACATGTATACCCTTAGAGGTAATGACGAAGCTGAGAAACTTGCCACTAGAGACACCCAAGAATGACTTGGTGGGATTCATCTTGAGCTGATGTTGGCGCTTGAGATTGAAGATTGTTCTCAAATCTTGGATATGATCTTCTTTCAGACGACTTTTAACAGCGATATCATCAACATAACATTCGACTGTTTTACGAAGATGTTCTCTAAAAATGGTACTCATAGCCCGTTGGTAAGTTGCACCAGCGTTCTTGAGACCAAATGGCATCACTGTGTAGCAATAGACTCCCCGAGGAGTGCAGAAAGATGTGTGTTTTTCATCTTCGGGATTCATCTTGATCTGATTGTATCCAGAGAATCCATCCATAAAATATATTCGCTCGAACCCACAGGTATTGTCAATCATGACGTCCGTAATAGGAAAGAAAATTTATCTTTCGGACATGTTTCATTAAGATCCCGAAAATCAATACAGACTCGAACCTTGCTGGTTTTCTTCAGGACTGGAACAACGTTGGCTACCCAATCAGGATGTTGTTCTTCTCGAATAAAGCCACAAGAGATAAGCTTCTTGACTTCATCATCAATTGCGTCCATCATTTCAGGCTTGAATCGCCATTGCTGTTGTTTGACTGGTTTAGCATTAGGCTGAATGTTCAGTTTGTGAGTAGCAATTTTGGGATCTAAACCTGGCATGTCTTCGTAACTACAAGCAAAGACATCAAGGTATTCTTTAATGAGAAGAATCAACTCTTGCTTATCTGCTTCTGGAAGATTCTTGCTAATAAAGATTGGACGAGGTGACCCGCTTTCTCCTACATCAACTTGAACTAGTTGATCTTCAGTAGGAGGTTCTCTTTGTTCAAATCGGAGTACCCACTGATTATCCATTTGTTGAGCCCAAGGATCTGTTTCAGGATTTTTTCAACGTCCTCATCATAGCCTTCCGAAAGTTCAGCGGAGACCATATTAGAAGATACGATCACACGATGGACTTCACCAATGCTGGTGTCAGAATCCCATAACCTGGAATCAGAAGAGTTAGAGCATTCTTCGCTATCAGAGTTGGAGACTGCTGGGGATAACATCGGAGGAGAAGCATATCCGAGACCTCTTTTGGTCTTGCTGTAATACATATCAGATTTTCCTTTTGGAATAGCCGTACGAATAGGAGTTCGTCTACCCTTACCGTAGTTGAGGCCATTTTTAAAGTCATAACCCATCTTACGGATGATATCTTTTGATTGTTGACTATAACGACGGAGTTGTAGATGTCCTGTATCGTTAAGCCTGCTATCATCCGTATAGCTGAATTGTTGTTCTGGTCCTTTACTAAAAAGTATTGGACTTTCACCTTTCTTTCGAGCAGGGACAATACGGTAAGAGTCATCTGGATCTTCAAATGAGACTTCTGTTTGAAGAGATTGTACAACTCCCATTGTAAATGATTTGAAGCTATCTAACATGTCCAAATAGCATTTAGTATGATAAATAATATCAGTATACTGGAAAGTAGATGCTTTTTTATTGATCTGTACATCTGAATTTACAGCAGGACCTTTAGCCTTAGCAGGCTTGGTCAGATTGATTACAAGAGGAGGAGAAGAAGAACGTACAAGAGGCTTGTTACGACGGAGGTCGATGACAAGCGGCTCAGAGGAGGTGAGCTCCCTTTTTTCTTGTTGTGAGTTAAATCAACAACAAGAGGCTCAGAGAAAGTGAGCTGCTTTTTGTCATTCTTCCGACGTAAATCGATAACAAGTGGCTCAGAAGAGGTGAGCTCCCTTTTATCTTGATCGCCATCAACCGGTTTCTTCTGAATTGGCAAGTGAATAGCCAATGGTTTAGAAGACTGAGGATGAGAAACGTGCCTTTTGACAGGTATGATGAGAGTGTCATTAGGTACTGCTTCTTGGTCTTCTTCAGTATCCATGGCCAATACCACTTTCATAAATTCTTCCTTGTACATACGAGCATCGTTGCAATACGCTTCGATACCCTTCAAAGGATAAAGATCTGCAACTTCCTTGTGAACTTGTCCTTTGTCATCAACATATTTAAAGCATTGATGAAGAGTTGATGGAACAACATTGTGTTCATGAAGGAAGGGTCTTCCCAGAAGAGCGTTATAAGAACAACCATGATTGTCGATGATATAAAAGGTTACCTTTGTGCGAAGATTGCCTATTTGGAGTTTTAAGCGAATCTTACCCAAAGGTTCACTCCTTCCTTGGTTGAATCCCAAGATAGTAGTAATTGTACTTGAAAGACTATGAACTGGTATCTTCAATGCGTCCAACATCGTCTTTGGCATGATGTTGAGAGCAGACCCTGGATCTATCAAGATACGATCGACTTTCATCGAATCAACATATCCTGTATAGTAGAGAGGACAATCATGTCTATTATCCTCCACCAGCATATCATCCTGAGTGAAAGTGATGTTTGGAATCAACTCCAGGACACTATGACAGTGACGGCAAGAGACTGGTTCTGATTCCGGCTTTTTGAGAAAAGTTAAGCAAGTTTCAGCCTGCATCAGAGCTTCACTTAAAGTTTCTCGAGTCTCTTTGGAAAGGTGCAAGATCTCGAAGATTGATAGCCTAGCCGGTGTATTGGCTAATTGAGCCAATATATCAAAGTTGTACGGCTTTTCAAGTCCTGTAGGAGATGATTTCTTCAGGGGTTTATCAAAGCGGACTTGTTGCTTGCCTTTGTCAGCAACCACTGGCTTAGGAGGAATAGGTACTACAACTGGTGAAGATGTAGAAGGGATCTCTTCAGTGGAAGCAGGTTGTGCTGGAGCAGGTTCAGAAGAAGAAGAAGGATTCTCTTGAGCTTCAGAATGATCTTTCAAATAGGCTTTCCCTAATCTGGTGCCTAACAGAATTTTCTCGTCAACTATGGGGTCAAAAGACACCATGTTGCAAGTCTTCGTCTTGCCTTTAGAACGACCTTTCTTCTTGGAAGAAGAGGGCACTTCGAACTCCGGAGCAAGATCGGGATGAATCCACATAATTTTGCCGTTGTCAACAGACAAGGGGACGAGACATTCATTTGGTGAAGGAGGAAGATTCACAATCTCAAGAGTAGCTTTGGGAATAGGAATAAAGCCATGTTGTACCATCTTCGGAGGGAAATTACCGAATTGGACCGAAACCATGTTTGCAGTAACAGTTTTCTCATCTTGCTGCAGAGTGACGACACCAGCATTGACAAGCTCTTGAATTTTGCCCTTGAGCACGTAGCATGCTCGAGTAGGGTGTCTAATGAACCTGTAGTAGACACAATATTTAGGATGATATGTCTTACCGACTTCATCAGGTTTCTTTGGGTCTGGGAGCTGAATCTTGTTGCTTTTGAGTAAGCAATCAAAGATGCTTGCAGTGTCATTCTCGTCGAAGGAATATTCTACTTTCGGACGAGGTTCCCTCGGTGGAGGTGCAGAAGGAGTAGAAGTGGATGTAGGCGGAGCCACATTGACAGCCAAAGATTCTTTATTCTTGTTCAGATTGATGTTCAAAGTCTCTTTTGCTTTGCGGTTGTTCTGACGGTTGCCACCACCTGATGTCAGGTGTTCATCTCGATCGGGGTTAGACATTTGTACCCCCAATTGCTTGAATTTTTCAGCACTCACTTCCGCAGCTTTGGAGTTGACAATGAATGAGGGCCAATCTTGAACTGGGTAGATCCTGTCCACATACTAATGATAGGCAAAAGATTTGCCTTACAAGTATCAATAGTGACAGCAGCTGGAGTTCCGGGAGGCATCTTCAAGGCTTCACGGCGGAACCGTTCGATGAAACTCTCAGCAGTTTCATTGTGTTTCTGTTTGATTTTGTTGAGAGCCGACATAGTCATGTCGTTGAATCCTTCATAGAACCGTTCCAGGAAGATTTGCTTGAGACCTGAGAAGGAAGTGATACAACCATCGGGCAAACTTCTGTACCAGTCATATGCTACACCGGCTAAACAACCGACGAACACTCTGGTAAGAAGAGAGTCATTTGGCTGGAGTTGAACGGTCATTACCTGAAAATGATTGATGAACTGACTAGGAGAAGTACTGCCATCAAACAAAGAGATCGTTGGGATCTTATACTTTGGTGGGAACGGGACTTCTTTCCATTCAACTGGATAAGGCTGCTTGATCCCCAATCTTTGCAAGTTGTCTTTCTCTTTGAAAGCTTCAAACTTGGTTCGCAAGAGTTTGACAGCTTCATTGGCGTCTTCAAATGACGAAGAAGGAGCAGGTTGAGTTAGAGCGGTAGGAGGAGGAACAACATTGTAAGCACTACCCCCAGCTCCTGACTGACTGGGTGTAGTTTGAACTTGTACTTGTACAAGAGGCATTTGAGGAGACACTACCCCCAGCCCAGTATTGGCAGGTATCGATGATGCTATGATTTCAGGATTAGCAGTAGGTACAGTCGGTGGTGTGGCATGTTGTGCCACTATGATAGAATGCATACTAGCAACCATTTCAGCCATAGTTTTTAGCTTGTCTTCTAGTGCAGCGATTCGCTGTTCCTGATTTGCAGAAGTTGAAGCATCTGGATCTTCATTGACAACATAAGCTGTCACTTCTCTTGGTACAGTGGAAGACACTGTCTGTTCAGAGCTTTCGTTGTATGCATCATAGTCGGAGAAAGATTCGTCTCCTGACTGAGAAGTAGGAAGATGACCCGAAGGACCTTGAAGAAGATTCCTTTGACCGATTGTGTCTCGACTTCGGGACCGGGTATGTCGAAACACTCCTTCAGAAGATTCCTGAAGTAAATCTAGATACCGTTGGCTTGGTTTACGAGGTTTGTCGTGCTTAGAGCACCTTCTACCCCCAGTGTCTCGGGAAGTCATGTTGATAGAAGCATACAAGACTTCATCTTCCTCTGACACTACTTCAGAGTTTGTAAAAGTCAAACGATCGAAGATAGATCGCTTTGTTGTTTGACAACAACACTTGATGATGACTTTATGATTGTAATGATGATCAGATGGTTGAACTGAAGGTGTTGAGATAGTATCCCGCTTTTGTCTGAGATGTTCTCGGAGATCGGGAACAGCAGCAGGACGAGAAAAACTCTGAGGATATGTTCTTTGATAATATTCGGAACATGATTTCAATTCTTCAACTGTTTAATCCCTTGAGTATACAGGGAAGTACTCACTTCACTGGCATAAGTGTCAGGATCTTTGACCCTGGGAGTCTGCCTCTGATGATGTTTGGTCTTCGGCATTGGCTGTTTACGTTTCACCGAAGTTGGTCTGTTAAGATAAGTTCTTAGATTAGCAAATTTACCTCCAGGGGGTTCTGTTTGAGACACCAGTAATTTTTCCTGTTTTGATCGGGATATTTTGAGAGTTGGGAGGTCCTGGAACTCTGCTACCGGGGTAGGCAGAATACCTCTTTGGTCAGTATAAGTTCTCTTGTCATAAAGGAAAGAAGAATCTTTGTTTGAAAGAGTTCTAGTACTGATTGGTGCCGAGGCACGTTCAGATTGATCTTCTTCGGTAAAAACTGAAGAAGATTGAGAAAAGACCAAAGGGCCTTTTTCTTTGTTTTGTGAAGAAGGGTTAGCTAAAGAGCGTTTCCCTTTATTGTCTTCCAAGTCATGTGACAAGGAAGTTTGAGAAAAGACCAATAGGCCTTTTCCTTTATTTTGAGGAGGAGAAGGAATAGCCAAAGGACTACCCACAGTGGATTGCACAGGAGCAACAGGGTGCTTGAGAGGAGGAGCAGAGCTTTTTCCTTTGTTATGAGAAGAAGAAAGTTTAGCCAAAAGGCTGTCACTCTTGGATTGTGCAGGCATGCTTTGCGCATGAGTGGATGGCGCACTGGTTCTGTCCATAGAGACTGTGGTTTGCGCATCAGGAGTTCTTGTCACAGAGTGCCTAGGGTGGACTCTGGTTGCTGGAGTGTTGGTTTGCGCAGAGAGATTGGCAGCCAACTGCGCCAGAGGCATAGGAGTCTTGCACTTAGCCAAGGCAGCATATGAAGTACTCTGTATACTGGCAACATTAGATTGTGCAGCATTAATTGAGACAGATTGTGCAGCAGGCTTGATGACAGAAGCTTTGGACTGCGCAGCAGTCTTGCTAGCAGACTGCGCAGAAGTCTTGCTGGCAGCATCAATAGACTGCACAGCAGTCTTTGGGACCCACACTGGGCATACTTTGCTTGTGGCAGAAGTGGTTGCAGTACGAGGAGTGGTCTTGGAGTTGATCATAGCCTCGTAGGCTGTCTGGTTGATCTTCACAACCAGTGTCTTCTGCGTCTTTCCGATAGACGCTACGTCACATTGAGTTGTCACTTTCTCATCGGAGGAGAAAGTCGTCCCCAGCAGAGTCGCCATTTTGTTTGCAAAAACAAAAGTGTAGAACTTTATTGATACAAACTTTGTAAAAGATTACAATTTGAATTCTGGGAATGGTACAACTGTAGGAATCCAATCTAGATAACGATTGCTTTATCCCTTGGACGATGTGAACTTTGAAGACGATAGCCTCTGAAGTTGAAGACAACTCTGGAATTGAAGGCAAAAAGCCTTAGAAATTGAAGGCAAAAGCCTCGAAAGAATGCAGCAGCACTTGGGCAAGAACTCCTGGACTCTCTGAACTTTAAAGTCTGATCTCTCTATGATCTGATCTCTGATTCCCTTGAATGGAGACTTGAAACTCTATTTATAGAGTTCTGAAAAATAACTAACTTTTAGTTATTCTGGACTGCGCATGATGGATTGTGCAGCAATTGGATTACGCAACAGTAGACTGCGCAGGCAGTTGCTGGATCATGGGCCAACTGTCTTGGACACATGGCATCATTTGATTGAAATGCGCATGATCGTTTATAGACGGTTGCCACGTAATGAACAAATGATGGCATGAATGCCACGTGTATTTTGTCACTTATGTTGATAGAACGCGCAACCTGAATTGCGCTGGCTTTAGATTGCTCAAACTTGGACTGCGCAGAAATGGATTGCGCCAACATGGATTGCGCTGCCAGCTGTCCTCGAGCGTCGTGCTGCACGATTAAATAAACGGTCGCCTCGTTCTCCGTACTGTCAGCTGTCAGAAGATGTGATTTGTGTCAGGTAATGATGATAATTTGCCACGTCAACCTGCGCGCTTGGTAGCATGTGCAATCTAGTATGCACAATCTGTATACTGCGCAATCTGATGCCTGTACAGTTTATTTGAAAGATTTATTTCTTGATCTTCTGACTTTGTTGATGTGTGCAACTTGATTTTTTAGGACCTACAACCATGTCATAAGGAGTCAAAAGTATTGCCCATGTGGCTAACGTGAGTTTAAGGCCCTTGGTTTGGTCATGAGGAGAGTATCCAAGTGAAAGGTTATGTATATGTATATGTGTATGTTTGAGTGTATATATATATATATATATATATATATATATATATATATATATATATATATATATTCGCTCCTGTCGGCTGTTCACGGGAGCTGCAACATCACCGAACTCAAACTGCTTTGGGAGTCTTTGCTAGGCATCCATCATAATTACAACAATCTTCCTTGGCTCTGCGTTGGAGACTTCAACACGATCACTTACAGAGAGGAAAAGTTGGGAGGTTGTCCTCTTCCAACATCAACAATATACGACTTTGCTAACTTCATTTTCAACGCCCACATGTTCCCACTTCAGTTTTCCGACAGCACTTTCACGTGGTGTAACATGCAAGAGGGAGCTTGTCGTCAGTACTCCCGCCTAGATCGAGCACTCATTAACGTGCAATGGTCTGATCTTGAGCTCAACTCCAGACTCACACAGCTTAACGCCACTGAATCAGATCACTCCCCGCTCCTCATTGAGGCCAGTAGAAACACTAATCAGACCGAGAAAAGCTTTTGTTTCCTCGATCTCTGGATCCACCACCCGCGGTTCAAGGACATCGTGTCGACTACCTGGAGAGACCCAGACGCCCTCGACCCTCTCGTGCGTGTGGCCGCCAAACTGAAAGCTACCAGGAAAGCGCTCACTCAATGGAGCATGGAATCTTACGGAGACATTTTCCAGGCCGTCTGTACCGCCGAGGATGACGTCTCGCGCACCGAGATTCTATTCGCTCGTGATAGCTCTCGCGGCCTGCGCTTTCCTCAACCTCACTAGAGCGATGTTGAAGTTCCGACTCAAAGTCGATGAGGAATTTTGGAAACAGAAAGCCAGGCTGACCTGGGATATTGAGGGTGATAAGAACACGAAAAACTTCCACTCTTGCGTCAAGGGGCGGCGACAACAACTCAACCTTCACCAGATCACTGATGAGAGTGGACACACTCTTAAAGACCAACGGGATATCCAATTGGCCGCTGCGAATTTCTACACCTAGTTGTTCACCAAAGATGACATCCAAAAAGATGAGGCATTTCTTGCGACAATCCCACGCTTGATCAAGGACAGAGACAACGCCCAGCTGTAGCACTCGCCCTCTGAACCCGAAGTTAAAGACACTGTTTGGTCACTGAATGAGCATAGCGCTCCTGGCCCGAATGGCTTTGCTGGCGTCTTCTTCAGATCCTGCTGGGACATCATCAGGAAGGACATTCATGAGGCGGTGATTGCCTTCTTCCAGGGGGCTAAGTATCCTAAAGCGATCTCGTGTGCCAACCTAATCCTGATCCCTAAGAAGAACAACCCAGAGACATTTAAAGATTTTGGCCTTCTGAGCATGTGTACCTTCACGAACAAGATCTGTAACACCCCTGATTTTTTGAATATTATTTTTATTTATTTTGACTTAAATAGGTATTGTTGGAATTTTCTAAGTATTTGAATTAAATTGTTATTATTATAGATGACCTTAGCCATGGTTAAGATTTGGAGTACAAGACGACTAAAAATTATAACACGGATAGTGTACTTGTGTGCTTTAACTAGTATCCTAGCCATGTTAGGAATGTCATGGTCATATTGTAGTCTCTTGCATGTTAACAATTCAAATTATGGCACAAGTCATACTTTTATTTAATTAGTTAGTTAATAAAGCCTTTATGACTTTTTAGGAGACCCGGTCGCACCAAACCTTCCCAAACCTCTTCCAAGCCAAATCCAAACCTATGTAGGCATGTTGGGTATTAATATATATATTTTTATACTTAATTCAGATTTGATTGTATTTATATATGATAGATTAATTAGTCTATATTATGAAAGACTTTTTTAATCCTCAATCAAATCAATTAGCCAACTCACCAACAACCCATACAAATCAAAGGGGGCCACTCTTGGCTGACCAAAACAGTCCTCTCCCATGTATATTTAGCCAACATTCCATTAGGAATAGGTTTCTTATTATACTACATGCATGCAACCCAAAAAGCCCATATATATAGCTACTTTTAGCCAAATCTAAGCCCTAACTTAATTCTACCTTCCTCTTCCTCTCCATAGTCGACCAACCCCCTCACCCTCTCCAAATTTCATCAGCACCTCCTCCATCCAAAACCATCATCTTCATCCCCTCCATCATACAACTCTTTCTCCTCCATAAAAACTCCTTCTTTCATCTTTTTTCCATCCAAACTCCACCAAACAAACCCTAAAACTCCATCTTCTCCATCCAACTATCTAGAGTCATTGCCAACTCCTTCAAACTCATCAAGAGAGGATTAGCAAGCAAGGATAGCAATAAATGAGGGAGCTTTGGCAAGGAGAAGCCTCTACAACCCAACTAGCAAGGACTTTTGGTAAGAAATCTTAATTTTTCCATCTCAAACCTATGTTATAATCTGTATAAATTATATTATTAAATATGTAAAAAATATTATTTTGGTACCTTTTGTTATGTATTTTTATCCATAAAAATTTCATGATTTATAGTCGTAATATTCATGCTTCGGTATGATCAATTTAACCCCGTTGTGAAGGAACTATAAGTTGTTGGTGGTTATATTCAAAACTAAATTTTGTGTGTGTTCATATATAGAAATTATGATTTTTAAGTATTTTTACATGAATTTATCAACTCAAATCTGGTCGAAAAAATTATAGGTCAAAACTAGCTTTTACGGGTAATCTGCCGACTTAGAATGTTCCAAATTAGTAGCATAACTTAACTCTTGTATTCATACTTTAATTCTGAGATATAATGTACTTGAAATTCTATATAAAATATATTTTTGGATATTTTAGCTATTTTGAGTAATTGGCCATGTTCAGGACGAGTTTTGGGTAGACTAGCTGACGTAGTAGTCAACTAGTCACATAATTCTTTATAAATCGTAATTCTGAAATTTTAGTTAATATTGTATAAAATAGTTTTAAATATTATTTTTAGGAATTTTTTATGATTTTTAAGTGTGTTATTGACGTGGGGTCATAACCGATTAATTGGAAGGTCGAAAACCCTAAAACTGTGTTCTGAGGTCTCGTTGGACACATATGTATGTTATACAAGTTAAGTAGTCCTACAAGATATTTGAATATATTTAAAGTAGTTTAAAACACTAATTTAGTTAATTAAGTTCTTTTATAAGTTTCATAAGTAGTTAAATAAATTATTTAGGAGCATTGGATTCCGGATGCGTGGACACGGGAGCGAAACTTCATCCTCACATCACGGAATCAGGCATGTACACCTTGCCAAACTTTACAGTACTTACATAATTTTTCTATATTGCTATTCTTTTATGTCTCACTTGGTACATATTTCTCTCATGCTTCATGTCATAGTTACTTCATAGTTCTACGTGCACATAGATTATTAATCTCTTTTTTCTCATGTTACTCGTCATATTTTTCTATCGTGTTCATGTCTAGTGATAGTATTTCTTATCCTATGTCGAGCCCCTTTGACATGATGGAGCTGGACTTGACTTGTTGACTTATTGACTTGACTTGACTCGTAGTTCTACGCGAGGACCTTGTGATAGATGATGATTATACTTGACCACTCTCTGTTGTGAAACCCCACTGAGCAGCGATAGAGACTTACTATAGGTTGTGACCCCCACTGAGCTGTGATCTATAGGGCCGTGAGTCCCTACTGAGCTGCGGTTTACTCCGATTTACTCGTAGTCATGTTTATCATCACGATTCTCGATGACATGCCACTTCCTTATATATTTCATTCTTATACTGCTCTGCAGTCTTTATTTCTTCTACAATTTCATACCCTTTTTTTGCATGTTAAAACTGTTAAAGTAGGCTTGTATATTATGTGTCTTGCTAGTCCCCTGAGGGCCTGGTTATCTCTCCAGTCTTATTTAGAGAGGAGGACTTGCCGGAGGTTTATGGTTCTGGAGTGGAGACAGGTGACGTACCTTCACAGGAGGACGAGATAGTGGCCGAGGACTTCTCTTGAGACATGTCTCTTTATTTTAGACTTGATACATTATTTTCTTTTTTTCATCAGTGAACATGTAGTTGATTATTCATTTCTTTATACTGTGGTTTCGGGATGTCTTACCGCACAGTTATTATTTCTATTCCATGTTGGACAGATCTTTCTCGTTAGTATTATTTTATTGGACTTAATACCTCGTGTCTTATTTTCTGTGTGGATGAGATTAGCTGTGTACCTGTGACTTGTACTATATTCTGGATTGTTATCATGATTTACAGTTTAAGCATTTCGCTAGTGGGCTTACTATGAGATTTGGTCCACTGGTGAAGTGCTGCTGGCATGTATCGTATCCTGGTCCTATGCGTATTTTGGGACTGGGGAGTTACAAGATCATCTCCAAGATTATAGCTAATCGCATGTCCGAATTACCCTCCAAAATCATCTCCAAAGCCCAAAACGAGTTCGTCCGAGGTCATAACATCTTAAACAACATTCTGTTGGCCCATGAGATGATCAGCTGCATAAAATTTCCGTCTAGGAGAGGCAACATCGGTATCAAGTTGGATATGGAGAAGGCGTATGACAGGCTTGATTAGCAATTCATGATCTAGGTGTTCAGGGCATTCAGCTTCTCGAAAACTTGGATTGACATTGTTTGGAGATCGATCAGCAACTCGTGGTTCTCCACTATCGTCAACAGTCAAGCTGATGGCTACTTCAAATCGAGTCGTGGGGTCAGACAAGGAGATCCATTATCATCCACCATCTTCATCATCGCTGCTGAAGCTCTGAGCAGAAATCTGAACCTGATGGTAGGTACTCCTCGTTTCTAGTACTTTCATACCACTATTGGATGCCCGATCATCACCCACCTGGCTTACGCTGATGATATCCTTATTTTCTCATCCGGTGATGCTGGGTCTATCGAGGTGGTGAACGACACATTGCAGAGATACTTCAGATGCTCTGATCAGCGTATTAACCCCAACAGGAGTGTTATTTACGCCCACCACATCACTGATAGAGCCCACACTAATTTGCTCACTAACATTACCTCCTTCCCCGTCGCATACCCCCTTCTCCTACTTAGGATGTTCGCTGGTGTACGACAGATCTAATACGGGTCTTTTTGATGAGCTAGTGGAAAAAATCAGAAAGAAGATTAAGGGATGGCACAACGCTATTTTATAGCCTGGTGGTAAGATGATCCTGATCCAGCACGTGCTTTTTTCCATTCCGATTTACACCATGGCCGCCTGCTCCGCCCAAGAAAGTCCTCACCACGATAGAAAGCCTCTTTGCCAACTTCTTCTGGGGTCACTGCGACGACAAGGATAAGCACCATTGGGCCAACTGGCAACCATGGCTAGACCTTCGTCCGAGAGCGGCATAGGGTTCTGTAGGTTGGATCACATAGTTGATGCCTGTTTGATGAAGATGTGGTGGAAGCTCCGCGAGAATCGCTCCATCTGGACGTATTTCATGAAGGCCAGATACTTCAAGCATTCTCATCCCACAGCCGCCTCCTACAATAGCAGATCCTCGACCTCTTGGCGGCGCATACTGAACGGTCGTAGGCTTGCTGAACCATTCATCTGCCTCAGGCTGGGTGCAGGCACTTCGTCCCTCTTCTTCGAAAGGTGGTCTGAGGATGACATTTTTCCTCTACCCCCGGTCGCCCCCACCTACAGTGTGATTAGCGACCTGTGGGATGATGAAGTGGGATAGAACTGGGGGAGTGTGCGGTCATGGATTGGTGAGGAGGCTCCTGCAGTTTTAGGCACCTCCGGCTTGGTGGTTGGGCCGAACCCTGACTCACTTCGGTGGTCCCTCACTGCCAACAGGTCAATCTCCCTGGCTTTGGTGTGATGTGCGGCTCGCAGCGTTGGTACGCCATCCCCCACCAGTACTCCTTTCTGGCAGTCTTGCATTCCTAAGAAATGGTATTTTCTGCTTTGGAGAGCGCTTCGTAAGAAACTTTCCACCGACGATGCTCTAGCCACTATAGGCTTCAGTTTAGCCTCTGCGTGTCATTGTTGCTCAGAACGCATGCCCGAAACAGCGGAGCACATCCTTACGACGGACGACCTAGCGTCTAAGGTATGGACCAGGTTCACTACTTCTTGCCTCTGCGTGTCATTGTTGCTCAGAACGCATGCCCGAAACAGCGGAGCACATACTTACGACGGACGACCTAGCGTCTAAGTTATGGACCAGGTTCACTACTTCTTGCCTAGCGGCCCCGCCGGTTGGGGGCTTCTACGATCTTCCATCCACCTGGGGTAAAGCATCTCACGGCCACCAAATCGTCGTAGTTGCCATAACGTGGGTTATTTAGAAAACCGCAACAAATACAGATACGAAGGACACCAATACAACTCCGCTAAATTGATCCTTGAGATTCACAGACAGATTCACAAGGTTAGCAGACAGTGCAAGCACATCAAGGAGAGTTTCTGGAACTCCTTGTACAACCGTGTTTGAGGTTTTGTGCGAGGTGGTTAGCCTCTGACCGGGATCTCGCTTTTCCGCTCCTTTTCCTGTTCATTTAGTTTCCTGAGCATACATGTAAAAGTTTCGGCATTTTGCACCTTTTATATGAATATATATATGATCGTTTGGTGTTATATATGCTATTAATTACTTTTTGCGTCTGCCGGGAGTCAAACCCGGGTCTCTATTGGCAGCAATCACGAGCAGCTTTCTTCAATAGCCAAATAATCAAAAACAAAGAAAGGATTATTTTTGCGTCTGCCGAGATTCGAACCCGGGTCTATTGCTTGGAAGACAATTATCCTAACCGTTGGACTACAAACGCTCGTACAATTTTTTAAAAAATAAACATATATCAACGCTGTTTCCAACAATCACGAGCAGCTTTCTTCAATAGCCAAATAATCAAAACCAAAAGAAAGGATTATTTTTTTGCGTCTGCAGGGAGTCGAACCCGGGTCTATTGCTTGGAAGGCAATTATCCTAACCGTTGGACTACAAACGCTTGTTCAATTTTTCAACAAATAAACATATATCTACTCTATTTGCAACAATCACGAGCAGCTTTCTTCAATAGCGAAATAATCAAAACCAAAGAAAAGATTATTTTTTTGCGTCTGCCGGGAGTCGAACCCGGGTCTATTGCTTGGAAGGCAATTATCCTAACCGTTGGACTACAAACGCTCATCCAATTTTTCAACAAATAAGCGTATATCTACTTTATTTGCAACAATCACGAGCAGCTTTCTTCAATAGCCAAATAATCAAAACCTTGAAAGGATTTTTTTTTTTTGCGTCTGCCGGGAGTCGAACCCGGGTCTATTGCTTGGAAGGCAATTATCCTAACCGTTGGACTACAAACGCTTGCACAATTTTTCAACAAATAAGCATATATCTACTCTATTTGCAACAATCACGAGCAGCTTTCTTCAATAGCCAAATAATCAAAACTTAGAAAGGAATTTTTTTTTGCGTCTGCCGGGAGTCGAACCCAGGTCTATTGCTTGGAAGGCAATTATCCTAACCGTTGGACTACAAACGCTCATGCAATTTTCAGCTATTCTTCTTTTACTCTATTATTGTGGAATTTATTCTATTGCATTTTTTTATAACATTTAACTTGAGCAACGAAATAGTAGCATGTTTAAAAACACTTTCATCCTCGATAAAAAATTGTTTGAGCATAACTAAATTGACCTGTAGCACTAGCTAGTAGTTGTGCTGGAGCACATCGGTATACTTCCACAACAGCTCTGTCATATTAAGTCGGTTCATACTTCATATACAAATCCCATTGGTACTTGCGCTTAATTTTTCTACTTATTAGTAGATTGTGAAGTTGTTCTCGGTTCGAGTATTGACAGCAAAACTGCTCAACTCAATCGAGTCGATCGATGCAAGTGATCTAAATATCTAATCGAGTTAGCATTTGCAGTCCAAGAGGTGAACAATGCCACAACCTGACACTACATTGTTCATGGTTTCGTTGGTAAAATTATGTCGTGTTTCATTTAAGCAAATTCTAAAGGCACTCCAAAGTTATACAAGTTTTTTCAACAAAAAAAAAAAAATTTATAAGTTTGTCACTCCTATTTTTTATTTTAGGCTAGCCCACATATTTGGTATAAAATCCTTCAGGACTGCCGACAAAGTTGACAGTACTACTTGATGTTAGGACTGTCAATTTCGTTAGCAGTTCTGAAGGATTTGAATTATAAGTATGTCAAAACATAAAATTTGGATTTGGACTGATGTAGGACTGTGAATTTTGTTGGTAATACTACTTGGTAACAGTCCTGAAGGATGCATGTAAGAAGTTTTAGCTTATGAGAATTGAAGTCTGCACGAGTAATTGAAGTATGGAACATAGGAAATCAATATTCTCTTTTTAAGTTATGAGAATGAACCTCTTTGTCCAAGTTCGTGCTTCAGATGTTCTTGGCATCTTGCCACTTTTTACAGAATCTAACCTCTTTACACTTTAATACTCCATATACTCTTGCCATCTAACTCTTGTTCAGAAGTACTATCTTTAATAGTCTGATCTGTTTAGATCAATGTTATTAAAATCGGACCAGACCAACGATTCAATCGGGTCCAACCGAAATAGTAAATATTTTCGGTTCGGTTCAAATTGAACCGTCATTTCTTAAGAACCGACGATTTAAAAAAAAAAGAAAAAAATGGATCCAACTATCAAAATCGTATGAACCGGTAGGTGTGAACCGAACCGGTTCAACTCATTAATTCAAATTAACCCATACATTTATGGTCAATTAACAAAAAACCAACTGTATCTAATAAATGTATTGAATATTTAATAAATGTGTTTTATGGAAAACTCAAAGGTCATAATAAAAGAGCATGTTCATTACTTTTTTTCAATCTACAACCATAGTAAAGATTGGATGGAAGGATTCAAATAAAGAAGTATTAAATATTTAATTTTAATTTCCTAGAAGACTTTGGTCAATAATATATAGGTAGTCATGCATGTCCATTT
>JANAVB010019624.1:0-63215 GCA_029216955.1 Iris pallida
GCCTTAGCAATTCTTATTGTTGGACCTGAGTTACGGACGAAGTACCCGTACCTATTGATTTGAGTTTATCCTCCCCATCCTTTAATTTCGAGGACGAAATTTTCTAAGGAGGGAAGATTATGAAACCCAGAGTTTTAGAATTTATTAATTATTGGATTGTAGCGTAATTTTGTTTAATTATTATAGTTATTATTATATTTATTATTATTATTATATTTATTATTATTATTATTATTATTATTTATTTAGTCGGATTTAGGAAAAAATATTATTTTAAAATTAACGTTGATTTTTGATTGTGTCCCTGCCTCGATTCCGTGACCGAAGTCTGAACCAAGTTCGAACCGGGTTCGGTTTCCCGAAACCCAATCCCGTCCGGACCAATCCTTTTTTTATTCTTTCAATTTCGGATTAATATCTGTTATATAAAAAAAATAAAATAAATATACTCACGTTGGGCCTGGTCACCCACGACCAGGCCAAATAGCCTATTCTCCTGCCCCCTTTCTCCTCTATTCCACACATTATTTTCCACCTTCCCTTTTATTAGCCCACACAAACTCACCACTCCCACCACTACTCTCTCTCACGAACACAAGCTCCAGCACCCTTCACTTTTCCCTCATTCTCAACTCATCACCACTCCCAAACACAAACCCCCTATCTCTCCATAACTCTTCCACTCACCCCTCCAGAGCCCTTCCCGCGAGCGCCCCGACCCCAGCCCCGTCCGCGTCTCCCCGCGCGGCCCCACCTCCGCCGGACGCCCAGCCCCGTCCGCGTCTCCCCGTGCGCCCCTGGGCCGTACACCTCCGGCGCCGCCCCGGCCTCCCCTGCCGGGCCCGCGCCCGCAGCGCCCCCTCCGGCGCGTGCCCCTGACCGGCCGACCTCTCCGGGCTGACCCCGCGACCCTGTGCCGCTGTTCCGCCCGCGACTCCGCGCTCCGCGGCCCCTGCGCCGCTGTCTCGTGCCCCTCGACCCCGATCCCGTTTCGCAAATTTCCTTTGCTGTCCGCAAGCTCTGGATTTTTCCGATTACGCAGAAACTTGGTTTTATTCCAATTTTAACATATGAGAGCTCTAGCCGAGCAACCCAAGGTATAATTTCGCGTTCCCGTTTTCGTTTACATAGTCGATGATGATTTCGGTCCCCGATCCCGCAACTGGAATCGGTTTTGAGGATTACGGTAGTGATTCCGATCCTTCGGAATTTCCGAACTTTCCTTCGGAAAAGTTCTGTAGATTTTCTTATTTGGCTTCTGTTGGTTTTCTTGGAATTTTCCGAGTTAAATTCGGATATTTTCGAATCTATACTATTTTGGTTCTGTGACTTTTCGGAAATTTTTCGAACTTCGTTTCAGAATGTTCTGTGGTTTTTTTTAGCTTGGCCTATGTTGGGAATTGGTTATGAGTTTTTGGTGGAATTAATTTCTGTGGTTTCCCTGGTTTGGGATAAATATTTTGGTGTTGTTGGCACATTTTCCCAGTATTGGGTTGTCCCAAATATAGAGGGAATGCTGCCCAAATTTTTTATAAAATTTTATAAATGAATTTTCGGGAATATTTATTAATGGGATTTTTGGGCGACGACCGTACCGGTCCGTGGGCCCTAGCGAAATGCAAACGAAACCGGTTTTACCCGGACGTTGAGGCATTAGCTAAAAATAGGGACGATTGGACCAAGTCTGAGACTCCTAAGATTTAATTTAATTTATTTATTAGTTTGTTTTCAGTATTTAAAATATGGGACATTTTTCAGAGCTAACTAATTTTCCTCTAATTTCATTTATGTAAAGTTTGTAAGGGCATAAGCCCAGATTTCTATTTTGTTAGTTGTGCCCCTGTATTGTGTAGTCTAGATTTTTCATTTCTTTTCTGGGTTGATTTTTATTTTTTTCTGGGTTGGTTTCCATATTTGGACGCGTAAATTATAATTAGGATATTAATTATTTTGTATAAATTAATAAAAATTTTCCCAAGTTAATTAATTGAATAAAATATTAGCAAGATAACAAGTTCATGTTTCATCACTAGAAGAAAACTAGTTTATATATATATTACAAAATACAAAGTTTTCCTAAGTTAAACTGTAATTACTATTTTTTCCCAATTAACTGAATTAACCGGTTTAACAAACTAATTGACAACGCACGTAGCTTGCGACGTAAAACGTTACAGTAGGTTAAATAAAAGAACTTAAAATTCGACTAGGATACTACTACTAGAGATTGTAACTAGCACACCTAGAATGGTTTCATATTGGTTCTAAGTCAAGGTTCTCAACTGTAGGATCTCGGAGTCGAACCTGACATCCTCCTCGGAATCGACTTTACCGATCCAGTCATAAACAAAGGCAAGTTACGGTTATGTTTTCTTGTATTTTATTTAGTAATTGTCTAGCTGCATGTTTAAACCACATTGCTACACGGAACCCTCTCCTAGGGTTCAGATATTGAGTGATATTGATTGTGGGGATTGGGAGAATAGTATAACGTTTATGGCCAATATCCCCTATATTGCAGGATTGTACAAGCTTACCCCTCTTACACACGGGGATAAGCCGTATCGCGTCGCTAGGACGCTATTGTATAACCCAAGCCGGTCATAGACGATTACACATTCAAATCACATTGTTTTTAATCGTAGAACTACTGAAAAATATTGTTTCAACTGTTTAGCCTGCACTTTTCCATTATTATTTGAAATATGAGATACATATTCGTACTTGCTCCCTCCTGACTGGAGACAACATTTTTAGGTGACATTGAGGATGCTGAGCTATTGTACAATAGCTACTATGACCCGGTTTTGTACCCTGTGGTGTTGCCAGAGTCCCCCTTGGAGGACGCAGGACCTGAGGCTGACGAGCCGACCGCTTAGATAGTTATTTCCAGTTTTCCAGTTTTATTGTTTTGAAATTTTGTTAATTTGATTTCAGCATTTTATTTCAGTTCATACATTCCAGTTGTACTTTTCAGATGTTGAATAAAAGTTTTAAAAATTTTCGTATATTGAGTTGTGACAAATGTATAGATGTTGTTGTGAATACCTGCATATAGAACAGCTTATTGCCGCCGTCTCACAACGGTGCAGGCTGGGCATGATCCGGTTCGACCCAATAATTTGGGATCGGGTCGTGACAACAGTTATCCCATGTTCTTGCGACTTGCGCACCGAGACGCTCGCCTTTGCGATATCCAATGTTCCATAGCGACTCATGCATTTGATGCGCATTTCATTTCAATTGTTCTAACTAGTGTTCAACACACGCTACGATTTATCTTTCGATCGGACCACGTCCGTGGCGCCGATATGTTAACTTAGCATACATGATATATTTTGACTTAGGCATAAAGGAGTAAATAGAAGAGTCAATCCTCCCACCTTGAGTCGGTACGTCTCGTCGTTTTGCCGAGCCGATGCGGCTCGATTTCATAACTTTCTTGCACGGCCACTCTCCTGACTTAGCCATTCGAGCACTTCGTGCTTCATTAAATTATACTTCTGATTTGGCTTTCCGTGCCCAAGTCTCAGCCCGTCGCAAGGCGACGATTTGGTTTCGTGGACCCGTTACTGAATAAGGCAGAATGCCGACCTCTAATATTGCATAAACGTATAGCCTGCACATGAAACCAACTAAAATTAATACTTTCATCGATTCGGACTTGCGCCTTGGTCGATTCGATTTCTTAGAATCTTCGAGTCGATTCAACGCACTTATCCTTCGGGGCAACGCGGCGCTTCGCATCGATTCAACTCGATGCATACATTGGGACAAGGCAACTCTTTGCATCGACTTAGTTCGATGCGTTGCTCGGAAAAACGTAACTCTCGTATCGATTCGCACCGATATATTTCATTCGGTCAACGCGACTCGTTGAGTCAACGTCTCAGCGTAATGCACCGTGCGGAGCGGTGCATTACAGCCCCGCCCCCTACGCCTCCCCCACCACCTTCAGCTACCCCTGCCCATCCTACCCCCCGCCACCTCTACACCCTCCCTCCGCCTGCCCCCACCCATTACGACCCCCCGTCCGCTCCCCCTACCCCCGACTGCACCACAAACTCCCCACCCCCTCTCTGCGATGTAGTTGCCGCCGCTTGCATGCACTCGGAGGGGGGGAGTGGGACGGGGGGTGCAGCCGAGTGGTAGGCAAGTGGGGTGGGGTGGGGTGGGTTAGGGATGGGGGTAGGGACATCCTAGAGAGGAGTTGACGGGAGGGGGTTGGGAAGGTAGGAATAATTTTGTCTTTTTAAAAATTTTGGATATCAAGTTAAAAATATTAAATAGTTGATCGTATCAAGTTGTTGAGTAAAATTTTTTTAGGATATCAAGTTAAAATTTTTGAATAGTTGAGGGTACAAATTTGCAATTAAGCCTTATACATAATATTAGACCAAACTATTACACTAAAGATGCGGGAAGAAGATGATGATGCTATTCCCCCAAGCCACCCAAAGATTTCAGCGGATATTAGAGGTGCATGGATCAAAAAGTTCATGTTGGCAAATGAAAACCTTTTCTTTTCCTTTTTTTTCATGTCATTGGATAGTCTAAAAGGCTATATCACATTAAGGTGCACTAAGTATTAAAAGTGTTTGTTTTGTAGCCAAGGCCTAGTGAACTTTTTCTGCAACTCACAAATTTATGTAGATGTCTCTATAAGAGGAAGAAGAAACCAGAAATTCGATCTGATATAAAAGATGTTAAAGGTACGAGTGATTTTTTATACTATGTCAGTTTTATTGATGATTATATTCGTTAAACATGGATCTACTATTTATAAGACGTTTTTGTTATGATTCATATTCAATTCAATGTTAGGATTAAGCGTTATAAGTGTTACAACGGTTCGTTTATAAGCGTTACAAAATTTTCGCAACAACACATAATATGACGGATTTGAAGAGTTTTTGGCCTATTGTAACATTTTTTTTGGCGCTAAACGTTATGTTAGATTAGAACATATGTAACGTTGTTTGAAGCAGTCATTATAAAAATTAATAAAAACTGTTGTTTTGGCCGTCGAACCCCCGCTCTCATGGTGTATTCGGGCCGGTCCGGGCCGGCCCACGGTCCATTGTCTGCGGGCCAGACCGGGCTCGGGCCGGTCCAGGACCGGTCCAGGGAGATTTACGGTCCGGGCCAAGCCCGGCCCGATTTTTTAGCAGCCGGCCCAGCCCGACCCACTGGACCGGACCCAGGGAGGGCCGGTCCGGGCTGAACCGGTCCACGGGCCGGGCCGGGCCTAGGTCGGTTCGGGCCGGTTCAGGCCGGTTGAACCGGACCGGCCCGATTTTTTCTATTTTTTTTTTACAGTTTTTTTTGTATTTTTTTTTTCCTTTTTTTAAACATTTTTCTTTTGTATTTTAATTTTGAAAATTTGTAACTTAATTTTAATTTAGAAAAATGTTTTATTTTTGAAAAATTTTAATAAAAATTTGTAATACAAAAGTTTGTAATTTGAATAGTATAAGTTAAAAAAAATTTGTAATACAAATGTTTATAAGTTTGTAATACAAATGTTTATAAAAAATTTATAAAAATTTGAAAAAAAATGATATACAAATGTTTATAAAAATTTACAAAAAATGTTTATAAAAATATATAAAAAATGATATACAAATGTTTATACAAAAATGTTTATACAAATATATACAAATGTTTATAAAAAATTATAAAAATTTAAAAAAAACATTTCTCCCTCTTCCTTTATCCGGGCTTGGGACCGACAAATGCTTGTTTGGCATAGGCGGAGTTAAAAAATGTTTTTTTTAAAAAAATAAAAAATAGTTTTTGAAAGTATAAGTTAAAATTTGAATAGTATAAGTTAAAATTTAAAATTTGAATAGTATAAGTTAAAAATAAAAAATAGTTTTTGAAAGTATAAGTTAAAATTTAAAATTGAAATGTATAAGTTTAAATGTACATACCTAATACCTTGCACCGTAGCCTCATTGTTGTTCGCCTTCATGCAATGAAAGCGATTCCAAATTCAGCTCGTGGACATCATGATCTTCTTCATCTTTCTGGTTTTGTGTTCTTCTATCGGCTTTCATCCAATCTTGTACGCACACGATTGCTTCCAAGATATCGGGCTTCAAGCGGCTCCTCCTATCGCTCAACATCCTCGAACTTGCACTAAAACAGGACTCCGATGCTACCGTAGACACCGGAACCATCAGTAGATCACGTGCTATGTTAGAAAGAACAGGAAATCTCTTGTCGTGTCTCTTCCACCATTCTAAAACGGCGAAGTGATCTGGAGTCTCATCTTCGTCTTGATAAGAATTAAGGTAAAGAGACAATTCTTGAGTAGGTTGGGAAGATTGCTTTTGTTTCTTCCTTTGTAGTATGCGACCGGCTGCTGATAGCTTAGACGCCAAGCCGGAGCTACTACTAGCCCCCCCACCTGAGTTGGTCGGGTCGACGTTGCTCCTTCTTCGTACAGTATAACTAACCTGTCCAACGCAACTTTAACTTCTACCTTCATGTCAGTAACGTCTATACCCATATATTCTCCATATCCATCTAATAAAACCTCTACGCCATCCAATTTGATTGTAGGATCAAATATGGAAGCCAAACAATATAAAAGAGGTACTTCACCCCAATATTTCTTGAATTTGGCTTCCATATTTCTCACCGCATATGCAAAATTTGGATGATCTCTATATTTAGAAAATAAATAAGACATGTTACAAAGTTCACGTAAAGCTAAGCATGATGTGGGATAATAAACACCAGAAAGAGTACATGTAGCATTGTAAAAAACTTCTAAAAATTCACAAACACTTTCAGCTGCTACCCAATCATCAGTAGTTACTTGATAGTCAAAGCTGACATCCGAACCACAATAATATGTAATAGCACTCTTAAAAGGAATTGCAGATTTCAACATCAAGTAGGTGGAGTTCCACCTATTTGGTATATCCTTCACAAATCTTCTAAAAGTAATACCAAAATGTGCGCACGTGCATGCAAAACTTTGTTGTCTACTTGGAGACGAGTAAGGGATTGAGAGGAAGATCGGGAAGCCATAGAGCCGGAATGGAGTTGGGAGGGAGATCGGGAAGCCGTAGAGCACCAGAGCACCGGGGAGGGAAAGCCGTAGAACACCAGAGCACCGGGGAGGGAAAGCAGTAGAACACCAGAGCACCGTAGAGAAATGTAGAGAATTTGTGAGGAATGAGTTGTGTTTGAAAAATGGAATTTTTGGCCTATTTATAGGAATTTTTCGGAGTTATTTTGGTAATTTTATGCCAAAAATGACCAAAATGCCCCTCCAACGTTTTAATAACGGCTATATAGGAGGGGCAATTTTGTAAAAGAACCCCCCCTCCAACGGTCAAGAAAATCAAAAAAAAAAAAAAAAAAAAATTAAAAAAGCCCCAACGGTCGGCTGGACCGGTCCCAGCGGGCCGGGCTTCGGGCCGGTCCAACCGGGCCGGGCTTCGGGCCGGGCCTCCAGAGTTTAAAAAAAAAAAATGGCGCGAGCCGGGCCGGGCTCGGGCTGGGGGGGGGGGGGGAGGCCCGACCCGACCCGTTCGGGAGTGGGGGGCCGGGCCGGTTCGGGCCACTGGCGGTCCGGGCCGGACTTCAAGGGGGGTGGGCCGGTCCGGGCCTGGGACGGGCTCGGGCTAAACCGGCCCATCTATCACCATGACCCCGTTCTAACTTTTGATTTCGCCCCCCATCGATTCTAAAACCCTCCGCTCTAACTTTTGTCTTCTCTCTCCTCCTCTTTCAGAGAGAGAGTTTTCCTCCGCCACTCTCCCGATCTCTCCTCTCACTTTCCCGACCCTCTACTCCCGCGTCTCCCTCCGCCACTTCCTCACCCTCACCCTTTCCTTCTCCTCCAGTAGTAAAGCCGACGACAACCTCATTTTCTGAAAGTCGACGACTAGAGCTGAAACCCCCATTGGTTTGGGTAGATCGTCCATCGTCTGTGACATAGCCTCCACCGCCATCGACATAGGCTCCACGTCCGACGCAAGGTTTTGCCCTAATTTTTTTTCCTTATTATTTCATAATTTATGACATGATTTCTATTTGAAAATGTTTGATTTCATTAATTTTAGTGAAAGCCCTAATTTTTGCTTTAATGATGATGATTATATTCGTTGTCTTGTACGGAAGCTATGGATGGGAATGGTACAAAAAGTATGGAAGGAGATGGTGAAGAGGTTGTTATTGTTGCTAGATGGATTTGGATGATGATTTATGGATCCATCTTTTCTGTACATAGAAAGTCTCTTTCTATGGGATTCCTTCGTTGCTTCTCAAATGGCAGTGATGTCTCTCAAAAAACAGTTTTGACTCCTTCGTCAAGTCCATGCTCGTCGAGTTTTTTTTCTCGATTTCTTGTCTTATTTTTGTTTGAAACCTATTTTTTTTTATCTTATTGATTCTTGGTCAGACTCGCAACATGGAACACTAGGTCAGCAGTTCCACCAAATGCAGAAGCTGGAGGACGGGCGTGGCTTCGTCGCAAAGGTGATCAAGGTGTTCTGCAATAACTCTGATAGGATCCTCGCTGAAGTCATAAATTTATTGTATTGTTGTACATCTTCTATAGTTGTTGTCACAAATTGACCATTATTATTTTGTATTGATATTTTCTTTTTCAGGGAGCAAGTCATTTTCGATTTTATAAAGGTGTACAACCGCATTCACCAGCTAAAAGGAAGCAACTCAAGGTTTTGCTTTATATTTTTTATATTTTATTTTGTTAGTATATGTTAGTGTACACTATAAACATTTGCTTACCTTTGTTGATTCTTTGTCTCTTACAGAATGATCACCCAAAGCAAAACTAATGTTCTCAAGTAAAACTAGTATTCCATAATATTTTTGAAAGGTAAATATTGCTAATGTTCTCAAGTAAAACTAGTATCCCACAATTGACACATACACTAGTTTTGTTGAGTTGTGTTGCTAAATGATTTTAATTTGAATAAGTTTTCCTTCTATTTTTGTATTGCAAATTTTTGCTTGTGAGCCTATACAATTGTAGCACATGGCGAAAAGAGGTCAACTAATTTAAGCAGCAAAGGATGACTTCAAACATGAAAGCTGAACTTTTCAAACATTGTATTCTAGTCACCATAAGTTGGCAAATAGTCGATCCATTTGTACTATATGACCTCAATATTTTCCAATTTATCTAGGTATAAGAAGCAATTTCTGAGCATAATTAAATATTCTCATGGTACATAAAGCCCATATATATGCTATGAATGTTCTAAAGTATGTCATTTAGAAAATATGTATCACTTTAGTTGTTAAATGCTTGACATTTGCTTCTAATGCTTGGCTAGTAGCGAGTTCGTGAGATTCTTGCATTATTCTGCCATAATAATTTACTGGATATAAGCATCCATATAGGATGCCTTATCCATCTAATTATATCATGAACTATTTATTAGATTTTGGTTCTTAGATGTTATGCTCGTTTCACACCTTAATGTCTTAACATTACAATGTTCGACCATCATTTTAAATTTCTAATATCTGTATGGCTTATTGTGTACACTTTATTACTTTCCCTACTTCCAGGTTGTAAAATATGAGTATGCTATTCGGGTTGAGATCGTTAGCAGTACTCAGGTACTTTAATTGGACTTTGCATATATTTTATAGCACTCTTTTTTTTTCTTCTTTATGTAATATTTCTATTTTCCTTGTGCTATCGACCGTGGATACTGCAACAACAAAAAATGGTAATAAGAATTTTTTGGGTTGTATATTTGATATTAATTCTTCTTTACAATCTTTACAAAATTTGTTTAAGCATACAACTAGTTTTAGCAGCAGAAATTAGCATATTGTTGAATCTCCGAACTAGTGTATCAGTTGTTGTACATTGCACATGTCCAAACCACATGAGGATATTTTCTCTAATCTTACACTCAACTGATACCACCTCCAATTTACTAACAGGGTAGTTAATCTATGTCCCAACAAGACTTATCTTGATAAGTTAGTTGTATAAAAAAATCGTATTAAATTTCTATCTTCATTAGAAAAGTGAGATACTTGTCTGCTCATATCACACCATTCAAGCTATTTGTTTTCTAAGGCAATGAATTTAGAAATGTATTTTTTATAGTAAATTTATCATTGTTTAAATTGCCTGACACATATATCTCAAGGCAAAACTTAGTATGAAATATAATTTATAGATTCCCGAGTTCAGACTACCCGAATATTCTACCTGCCATGGCTTCATAGGAGCCACAAGTGAGACACCTTGGCTATTAGCTTGCTTCACTTTTAGTGGAGCCTTTGCTGTTGGCATGTTTTGGTGGAGATGATTTTCTTAATAGTTTTCTATAAAAAAATGATTTTCTTGACATGATTCCCAAATACTCTATTATTACCCCTTCATTTAAAACCAATATATGTTACAAATTATTCACCACATACATATAGTCTTATATAGAGATGATTCCCAACTATCCTAGGCTAGGATTTCTTAATCTAGGATACCCTACTTACTGACACACTGGAAAGATACTCAAATCCTAGACACTATCTGCTGCATAAACTGGCAGAGGTCTGCTTCACCCGTGATACCCATATGATACTCACTGGCACACTTGATACTCAATATACTTGATCTAATTTACACTACCTTATTATTCTAAACCATAATTTTCAATACTGCTAAAATATGTATATATACCTAACTTCCTGTTGCTTATACATAGGATGTTTTGCTACTACTATTGCACATATACTCACATGACTGGATTCTGCATGGCCTGTCTCAATACATACTAATAGATCATTGCTTTTACTAGATGCAAGCACACAAAACATGTGTATAATATTGCTATTACCATTTCAATACCTTGACACCAATGCACACATAAATATGTAGTCTACCAAACTACGAATATGTATATATCCCATTAGTCCTACGAGTATTTACTGACACTGTCGTTCAATTCAGAATGTATCACACAACGAATCCTGCATGTACCCACATGAATCACAACTTCTGCTATCCCCTCTTCTTGACACATTCCTACACTACACTGGCCTACACACTTAGGTACTACACTTTGAACTTGATACCGATTGCAACACTAATCCTGATACCCCACACATACCCACACTCTAAGTCACTCTCACTATACAGGAGATTGGTACATAGAAAAATGCTATCCTCTCTCACCCACTCTAGAGCATACACCTTCTCATGAAACCAAACTGCACACTACACTAACTGCTGCTACTGCAGCTTGCTACCTGTCGGGTTGCTGCTGTCATATGCTATCTTGTTCACTGCATATGTGCAGCACTTGCAGCAAAAATTGCCCAAGTCTGAACACTACATTCTGCAGTTCAGTTTTTCCCAAACTGATCATAAATGGTTAAATAGGTTAACTGATTTAGTACATCTGTAATTTCGTTTACCTAAAGATGTTGCTACAAAAACAACATTTTGGAACTGCCTTTGTATGTTTCAGTTGGTAACTGATGCCATTCGAGGGGTTGCACTACATACTGATATTCTGGAGGAAACAATGAGATCCCACATGTCAACAGTCTTCATGTCCAGCTTTCCGATTTTCTAGAGGAAACATTGAGATCCCACATGTCAACAGTCTTCATGTCCAGCTCTCCGATTTTCTAGAGGAAATATTGAGATCCCACATGGCAATCGAATTCATTGCCTCTCATATGAATACATGAGAGTTGAGGTACTTCTTAATTGTATATGGATACCCTTTCTTTAAAGAGAATGCTAATTTGGTTAGTTTCATGTTCCTGGACTTGCTTTAATGGGCGTCGATGTTCTGTTATTGATTTTGGATAGAGAGAAAATTATATAGAACCGACAAGACTTCATGCAATGCCTCATATAGAAGCTTGTCCATGTCACATATATATATTGCATTTGTTAGGGGATTTCCTCCTGTCCCTTCGTGACTTAATCATTTCTCTTACTGAGATTTTGAGATGTGCTATCTGTTTTTAAAAGAGGCGATGATGATTCTTGCAGATTGCTAATTTTCATTTAATTTGTACTTATTTATTGGATTTTTGGCTTTCTTTTTCCTCTCTTCCGATGGTGTGGTGGCTCAGCTGCAGTCAGTTTGGTAAGATGTACGTGATTTGAATCCACATTCTAATGGAATCTCTCTTTATTTCATTCTTTTTTTTAACAAAAATATCTATAAAAATGGGATAATGACAACAATGAGAATTCTCATTGAGTGAATCTCTACCATTCTGTGATGGCGATGCATGTTCCTGGAGACATTTGTCGATCTGAGCCTCTTATCAGTATTTTTTCTTTTGGCTTGTGCTTTGGTGTATTTTGTAAATGACGAGTTGTATCAAGATGTCAGTATTCTGAGCCTCTTATCAGTATTCTTTCTTTTGGCTTGTGCTTTGTGCTTTGGTGTTTGTGTCGAGTTGTATCAAGGATAGGTAGGTACCTGTTGGTCTCATAAGCGAACTGATTATGTGTTGTTTGTGTCAGAAACTCTTTTTCCTTTTTGCAGTATCATTTAATTTGAATGGTTCTCCTTTAATTGCTACCTTCTGATTAGAGACCTGTAGGAAGAAATAAAGGGTATCAGTGGGTATCAGGAATACCTATGATATCAGAAATTTCTTATTTCTTATTTATTATTGTATGCTTTCCATCTTTCCATCTTTCATACTGTTTGATATCAAAGATTTCCATCTTTCATTCTGTCTGATTAAATACCTGTAGGAAGAAATAAAGGCTGAAATTTCTTATTTATTACTGTATGCTTTCCATCTTTCATACTGTTTGATATCAAAGATTGTTCTTGTGATTTGAAAATATCATCAGAATCTCTCTTTATTCATTTATTCATTTTTTTATATATCAATATGGGATAATGAAAATAATGAGAATTCTCCATGAGTGAATCTCTACTGTGATGGCGAGACATGTTCCTGGAGCCATTGTCGATTTGAACCTTTTATCATTCTTCTTTCTTTTGGCTTGTGCTTTGGTGTATTGGATCATGGGTAAGTGCCTTGCATTTGTAGGGAGTAATCTTTATACGATAACGATTTTCTAATGTGTATATGCAGAGGGTTCATTTTGTGAGAAAATGTGTATCTGCAGCCAATGTACAGTTTGACCTAAGCAGTTAATAACAGTTTTTTTATAATAACGGTCCAGTAGTGTTATTGATATATCGGTGATATATCGGTTTTATAACGGTAAATATCAGTTTACATTTTTAACAATTTATATATATATATATATATATATATATATATATATATATATATATATATATATATATATATATATAAACAACACATTAATAGTTAGCTATCATAAAATATGCAATAAGAGCCCAATTCATAAGAACAGAAGAAGGAGGAGCAGTAAA
The DNA here is from genome assembly GCA_029216955.1 of Iris pallida. Classification (NCBI taxonomy): domain Eukaryota; kingdom Viridiplantae; phylum Streptophyta; class Magnoliopsida; order Asparagales; family Iridaceae; genus Iris; species Iris pallida. Next base: position 13,392 of record JANAVB010019624.1, read on the forward strand.
GAAGAAGAAGAGGAACAAAAAAAACCTAGAAGAAGAACAAAAAAAACCAACAATCGAAGAAGAAGCAGTGAAGAAGAATAAGAAGCAAAAAAAAAATCCAGTAGCAGCAGTTTGACAAAACTGAAGAGAAGAAGAAGATCCGAAGAAGAAGAAGAAGGAGAAGAACCCAAAAAAAAAGCAGCCATCCATCGAAGAAGAAGAAGCAGAAGAAAAAAAAAGCAGCAGCAAGTTTGAAAAAACTAAAGAAGAAGAAGAAGAAGGAGGAGGAGAAGAACTTGCCGGTTTGAAGCAGCAGCAGCAGCCGCAGGTTTTAAGCAGCAGCAGCAGCCGTCCCTTTTCTTTCTTTCTTTTCTCTCTCCCTCTTTTGAGATGTGTAACCTAACATATAAACAATGAACCATGAGATATCGGTTATATCTCAAACCGATATCTCAAAAAATATCGGTCGTATCGGCCGATTTTATCGGATGATTTTTTTCCCATTTTTTTTCAAAAAAAAATATCGGTTGAAGACCGATACCGGTATAAAACGGTTATAAATCCGATTTAAATCGGTTATTAACTGCATAGAGTTTGACATGTATTTGTAGAGAGGTTTTTTGAAGTTTGTCTTCTTATTTGTTTGAAAAATCAATAAAAATTTTTGTACTACCTTTATTTGTAGGTACGTACAGTGTTGACTTTTGAAGGGATATACAATGTTGACTTTTGAAGGGATGTCACAATTTGGTGTTGGTGAATAATAATGCTTCAATATTTTGAGGCCGGCTGCCCTAAAAGAGAAAGATGTATATATTTTTTGATTTTTAAATGTAATGGTGATATGTTGTGAAACAAAAGTTGAAAAAAAGTGATATATTTGAAATGTAATTAAGATGATGTGATATTTGGATATTTTTAATGAAATGTTTCAAATGTTAGTTAAATTTCATATTTCTGTTGCCTCAGAAAATTAATATGCTTTTTATAACGCATTAAATTATGAGCATTGACAGGTGATATATATGTGTGTGAATAACAAGAACAGAACGTTAGAAAGTGTTATGTATAAGTTCTTTTTATAACGTTTCATGAACGCTTTCTGAATAGTTTCAGAACCAGATCATTTTAGTAAGCGTTATGTATATATAACCTTCATAACGCTTTATGATAGATATGTTATATATAATGATAATATTAATGTCGTTTTCAAATTTAGTGTTATATATAATTGACTTAATTATGTCATTTTTAATAAAAAAATGTCACATAAGTGTAAGTCACATATAACGGTTTTTCTAAACTTTTATAACACCCGTGTTCATGACGGTTGTCTGCTTCAAAAAAATCGTCATAAATTGTCATATATGACGGTTTTTATCCGTCGTAAAATGATATTTTTCTTGTAGTGAAATTAGAGCATACTGAACCAAACCCTCAAACAGGTTAGCTCGCCCCTCTCTTCAGAGAGAGAGATGAGTATAATTTCGGTACAAGTTGTCCATGACTACCTAACAAGTAACAACTCAAGGCACAACGTTCATACAATTGCATATGAGAGAAGCACTTTGATCCCTCCTTTATTTCCAAATATCTCTAATTCACCCAAATCCGACTTCCAGATTAGCAAATGTATCTATTTTTTTCACAACTACAAATGATTAAATAGTTCTAAATTCTATGAAACAGTATTCAAACACAATTATTATATAACAATGCTCTTTTTGTAATAATTAATGCTCTTTTTAAGGTATTTTTGAGACCTATCAAAGCTATATTTTCATATTCAATTTGCATATCAGTTTACTCCAAATGATATAAACACATAGGCATAAAATCTGTTATCATATAAAATTTTATCAGAAATATAACAGAATCTTTGCAAGCTTAAGTAAATCATAAGAAATAGTTTTGAGAAAACTTTAGACATGAAAGTTATAGATTTTTATGTCAACTATTTACAGTAAAAAAATGCAATTGCAGTTATGGATTGATTTCTACATATCTACTAGAATTCATGCACTTCACGTATTTCTAAAACCAGTCGTCATTCTTTTGTTTGTACTAACTTCATAATTATTAAAAACTCACCTTCGCTTACTATAATATTGAAGCTAGCTAGCTAGCTGAACTTATTTGAAGTCACAATAGACTGATTCTGATATTTAGTAACCACAAAAAAATTATTTCTTTGAAAAATTCTAGGATATTGAAATGGAACTTTCACATATTAAAAGCATATAACTAGTGTGAGATTACTTGTTACATAAACTCATTTCTAGCTACATGCACTTGTTCCACATGAAGCTATTCTCAGGTTTGTTGAACCATACGAGTCCGGTTTGTGTACATTCTTTCGATTGTGGCATTGAAACTATAGGTCCCAAAAAGAGCCTCCACAGATCGAGTAAAATCGTGACAAGCATTGAAGCAGCCAAAGCATCCAAGGCCACTCTTTGTAGGTTCCACTGTTCATTTGGATTCTCATCTATCCTGAAGGTATTTAACAACAAGAATCATTATGCAGTACACACCAATAATACAAATATTGCAACAGAGTTCAAATGTGTTGATCACTATTGTAGCGACATTATAATGATCCAAATTATTCTCCTACAATCTAAGTTAGTATAAAATTCTTAGTTCTTACTGTGTATCAATATATATAAAGAAGCGTAAAATTTTATTATAAGAAGACTCATGCAGCTACTTGTATGATTAGACAATAAGTATAGAATTCTTACTACGTCTCAATGATCCTTATTATTATCATCTGTGCATATGCTCACTCAGTGATATGTTAATGGTCTGTTTGGAATGGTTATGAGAGATTTTTAAAGTACGGATTATGAACGGCTGAGAGAGGTACAATTTTTGGTGGTTTTAAGAAATGACTTATAAATTAGTCCAACTCTTGCTTGATAATTTATTAACCCGGATTTGTGGTATTTATAAAATCATCTAAAATTACACTACTGATTTTGGGAGGTTTTTGAGCCAACCAAATCCAGTACCACAAAATATTATCAAACATATTTTTTTAAACACTTCAGAAACAGCCGACTCATAAATATTTCAAAACCGATGAAAACATCATTGTCAAATACACTAAAAGACTAGAAAATAGAAATAATTAAGATGGAAGAAATGGGAAGAAACTTGCATTTCGCTATTTTACATACAAAAACACTAGCTAGCTAAAGAAAAATACGAATCCTAGTCGTTTTCTTAGATATATTGAGTTGATATTTCATACCTTGAAAACATTGGAAAGCTGACGATGAAATACATTGCATAGAACAACGATCCTACTTTGTACATTGCTGCTCGATCGACAAAGTCATAATATGGAAACTGCAAAAAGTAAGAAAATCAATTTTTAAGTAATTTATTTTCAATTCTAGTACTCATGAAGGACCTTTAATTTACTAAATTCTAGGTCTTAATTTGTTGATCAATGAAGTCAAGGAGTGCGCAAGTAGGTCTTCTTAGAGCACAAACTACATGAAATATTGAACATATGAGATGTCTACCAAGGAATTTGTAACTTGGACCAAGCTCAAGACTTCCCCAACCCCATAAAAGTTCTCAACCTTTGATGTTTATATGTGTCTTTTTATATATATTTCGGCCTGAGTGGTCAGGAGTTCGAATCCCAATGGAAGCGATTCCAGAAACAATTTACCTGGTTCCAAATATATATATATATATATATATATATATATATATATATATATATATAGAGAGAGAGAGAGAGAGAGAGAGAGAGAGAGAGACAACCCCTCAAGTTCAGCATGATCCTACCAAAGATAACCAACAGAAAAAGTTGACAATAAAGGTCAAGGGACAACCAAAATTAGCCCAGGATATGACAATCCAAACCTTCGGACCGGCCCTGTATATATATATACACTTGCATGTGCACTAATATCACAATTAACCAAATGAAGTATTAAAGCATGGTGTAAGGAAGTGATACGTACGTTGGAAATGGCTATCGTTTCCAAGTATGCCATGAAGTAACCAAAGCCCAGAATCCAAGCACCTTCCACAGTCACTCGAACAGCGTATGGTAGGCCAGCAGTGTAGTGGCGCACTCTACGAAGGGTTATGTTTGATGCGACGTGGTACAACAAGAAGCAACAATGTGCAAGAAGGAATGTAGCATGCGGTACCTACATATGTATAACATGTATAGTTAGTTATCAAGAAAAATGGGTTATAGCACTAAATTGCATAAGAGTATGGAATAAGTGCAAGTTTACTACGTACATCCGGAATATTAGTGCCAATGACCCCTAGTCTAGTGGTAATGGTGAGGCATGCGGTCCGAGTGGTCAGAAGATCGATGAGATCAATTTCCAATAAGAACGTTCAATACAATTACCATTTTCCATATATATATATATATAAAAATATATATATATATATATATAGAGAGAGAGAGGGTATGCTTGGCAATGATATATTTATCAGTTTTGGAGGACTTTTGAGTTGGACTATGAAGTGCTTAAAAAAAATATTTGGCAATTTTCTTAAGTCAGTGGTTTTTGTTGGCTCAAAAATTTTCCAAAATCAATGCAACGTAATTTTTGGTGTCTTTATTATAAACACCCAAATCGAAATATTGTGAGAGTTTCTATATCTTCTTCCATTTATATCTTTATTAGAAAACATAATTACAGTTACTAATACCTTATCATACTTCTTATTTCTCGTCTTTGTTTTGAGGTCCCATCTGACGTCTACTTTCTCCAAAATGTGAGTTTTTTTTTAAATCTTACGGTCTATTTGATGTGATAGTAAATACTTTGCTCTCAATATTAATAATTTACTACTTATCAAACCATTTTATGCTTGCAAGTTATATGACTTTATAAGCTATTGTTTGGAAGGACAATAATATAATCTTTCTCCGGATGAAGTACTTTTGTATATATGGACATATAAGTAATTTTATTGTTTTAATAAACTCTCAGAACCGTCCGTTAATAAATTATCAAGCGTGGGTTAGACTGGTTTACAAATCACTACTTAAAACATTCCAAAACCTGATCCCTCATAATCGATACTTTAAAAATATCTCATAACTGTTACCTCCAACAATTGCCAAGCAGACCCTTAGTTAATGTAACCTTTTAACATACATAAATGAATTCCTGGACACGCGAATTTTCTAACTAACGAGTTAAGAATCTAACAGCTAATATTATGTGCATGTTTCTTAGTTAATCATAGATATAGTCTCTGATCTGTATATATAATCTTCACCGATTTTCTAATTAGCGGGTTGTAAATTAAAATTTTAGTGTATAGTTTCTCGCATCTTACATTGTTCATCGTCCATGAAGGGAATGTGTACGATGCCCCCAGCACCGTGAAGAAATAGTGTGTTAGGAAGTAGTTCCCAACGTAACTAAATATCATAAGCCAAAGATTCGCCTGCAACAAGAAGCAAAGTTAGGAAGTAATCTTGAAACTAAAATATATATATATATATATATATATATATATATATATATATATATATATATATATATATATATATATATATGCGAGTCAAAAGTGTATATTGACTATTCAGCAGTTTTGATGCTATAATTTTAATTGGAACTCGATTAATATCAATATGTTTGGTTAAAATGATCATTTTAAGGCCTTGAAAATTTCATTTGGATATCTGAGTTCTACTTTTGCATACAAAAGTAATTAGAATTGCACTTCAATCCTTTTGTGGTAATGGTGACGCTGAGGAAATAAATGTGATACAATGATAATTTCACCTGAAGTATTTAAGTGTTTAAGTGGTTTTAAAAAAAAAATTATACTGCTGCGTTGTATATGAAATCTACCTTCGACCAATATAAATATGTTAGAATAATATAACTATTAATTTCATCAATATTCTATAATTTGATGAGTTTTAATGTAGTTACAGACATTATCAAAGTCATACTGCCACCAGAAAGAATTAATACCTGTGATTATAATTTGTTTTATTTTATTCCAAAGGATATTATAATTATATCGGGTGTCTTACATATTCATTATTTGGTTTGGCAGTGTTAAGAAATTACCTTCACCCAGTAACGATCCTTCAGATGCCTTTCACTATCTGCCTGCAATTAAATAATTATGAAACTCTCAACATTTCTTCGAAACCTGTGCGGATATAATATATATTACTATTTTGTTACTCAATGGAACATATATAAAAAATTCTTGTCTTCTCTCGTCTAAATATGGAGCATGAATCAAAATTATTTGGTATTGTCTTTGGAATTCTTTTAGCTGGATTCAATTAGTGGAATTTTTCTTTGGTTACATAAACTCGCTTTAATATATGCCACAGTGCCAGAGGGATTGAACTTGACTTGTTCAATCTAATACCGCGTTAAATATTTTGGAATTATATCCGGTTTTGTACGTACCAAAACTCCAAAATTCTAGAGTGTTGAAACAAAATTAGGATCAAGAATGTTGAAACAAGATTAGGATTATAATTCTTACCCTGGTTGTAAATTACCTCCCTTGTCTTGAACAAAGTACTGACGTGTTGAACAAATTACTCGAAAAAACACTCAGCTTCTAGAGACAGAAACTCTCTTATTCTCCTCTCTTCTGACTTTTGTAGAATTCTATTCTTCTTTCACAAGGAAGCAAAGTGTTATATAGAATAGCTATATAACCGTCCACCAAAGACGTTAGTGGAAGACTATGGAGTAACTTTATATTAAGTGGGACGGTTACCAACATTAACTCTGCATAAATAGGACAAATACAAAATTTGTGTCCCAGCTACAGCAAGATCGTGACAATAAGATATAACACCAGTTCCTCAACACTATCTGGATAGCTCCGCGGAACCGCAACACTAAAGCCTCACTGAATCGCGCCACTGAAGCCCCGGGGTGTAAGAGTGTGTCATCTGTGCGTTACAAACCAAATAGTTTTTGTGGAATTTAAATCTTGACTACAGAAAGAACTCCATCATATAACGCACTTCGTGTGTATAATATAATAAATGATAGCTTAAATATTAAATACATACACTCCGATTTGCCTCAACACGAAATTGTAAGACCAAATCACTAATAATCAAATTCAAATAAATCTAAATTCTTCTTTATCACATATCATGACATGTTTATATATATATATATATATATATATATATATAAAATATATATATATATATATATATATATATATATATATATATATATATATATATATATATAAAAAAAAAATATATATATATATATATATATATATATTGAAGCAATGGATAATTGTAGCGAACTCGTCTCCACTGGAGCTCGAATTCCGACCACTTGGACTGTATGCATCTCTCTTAACCACTAGACTAGAGGTCTTTGAGAATAAAGCTAAAAGAATACCAACAAATATTAAAAACAGAGTGGCCTGAGCAACTTCCAAAAAGTTTTCAATTTTTTCAATTTAATTATTATGTCTTACGTGGCTTTTTTTGAGTCTTGTAAGTGTATTGGAAATGGAATTGCCTCTATTTGTTTTGTACTCCATTATTATTATTATTATTATTATTATTATTATTATTATTATTTTTTTGATAACATATTATTATTATTATTATTATTATTATTATTATTATTATTGTAGTAGTAATCTCGTAATCAGGTTCGCGGCTTAGCTCATGAAGTGTGATCAACCACATAACCTCTTAGGTAAATTGTTTTCTTTGTTTCACTAAATTTTTCCTCTCAAAACAAAATAAAATATAGGCTAAATTACAATTTCATACCATCAATTTTTTAATTTCTCAACTTGATATCCTTAACTTTGATAGGTATCAACTTGATACCATAAAAAATAAAAATGACAAAAACTATCCCGTCCCTCTCTCTCTCTCTCCTCTCCCCTCCCTCGGTTGCACCACCCCACCCATCTGTCCTCCTCCTGGCTGCACCACCCCCGTGCCCCCCGCCCTCACACCACTACCCCACCCCCTCTCACTCCGCAGCGACGCTAGTAGTGGCAGCACACGGGGAAGAGAGAGAGAGAGAGAGGGGACGGGATTGGGACGTGGCACGGGAAGGGGGGGGGGGGGGGGGGGGGGGGGGGGGGTGCAGCCGGAAGTGGGGGTGGGAGTGAGGGGAGGTTGGGTTTTGGGTGAAAAATATGAGTAGTTTCGTCATATTCTTTTTCTAGGAAATCAAGTTGATGCGAATCCAAGTTAAGGGTATCAAATTAAGAAGAAAAAATAAATAGTCGAATGTATTAAGTTGTAATTAAGCCTCTTTTTTTTTTTTTTTTTTTTTTTTGAAATCTCACGCACACACAAAATTGGGAGGCTCGAACCTTGCCGGTCCCTCCCGGTGTCCGCTCTAATACCACTAGGCTAGAGAGCTCGGACGTAATTAAGCCTTAAATACATGTATCTCACCTTTCCAACCAGTACAAGTGGTATTAATACAAAAGGAAGTGCCGAAACTAGCCCCACAAGCAGATACTCGAGCTCAGTGAAATTCTGTCACCAAAAATATATTGCTATATTTAATAAAAGGAAAGGAGGGGAAAAAAACAAAAACAAAAATGGCATACTACCATAACTTGATGAAAGAGTTACGGCAACATAGAAGAAAGAACCTCGTAGAGCTTGAATGGAACTATGACTCCCAGCATGAGGGTTATCCAAAATGGAGTGCACAACAGAATGAATATCTCCCCCCACCTCTTGCTCCGGTCCGTGGCCAGCCACAGGTTTTTGCTACCATTACTATATTCTCCTTTATCAATTGTGCCAGCTGCATCGATCGTTATTTCTCTTAGAAGAAGAAGAAGTACACCCAAAGAATTAGAAGTAAAACCAAAAAAAATAATAATAAATAAAGAACGGGGAAAATAAAGCCTAGCTATAAGAACCTGTGGTGTCTTTAATTTCCATCGTTGTTGAAGGCAGTCGACACAGTTAGTTACTAATGGAAGGAAGGTTTTTTTGTTTTTCAGGATTTTCACTGAAAGCGTATGTGTGTGTATATATACATAGAGATCGGTACTGTGTCAATATTGCTACCAGCTGAAGCAAATGAGGGATCCAGAGTCCATTTGTCGTCCATTTGGCTGCAGCAATGTTGTTAACTGCAGGCGAGTGTCTGTGTTTGTGACGCAAAACGGCCGACTGACTCATATTTGACAAAAGTCATATATGTGTGCGAAACCCATCTTGTGCAGGCAGCGGATGTGAACAGAACTGAAATATAAACCAATAAAGCAAACAAAGAGAGCATCATATATAGGAAATAAATAGTTAAAGAAAAAAAAAACTAAGAGCAATCATGTCTGTGATCGATCTCCTCTGATGACATAAAAGCACCAATCACTTTCTTGTACGTTTGCCGGCCGGCAGCTTCCAATCTACTATTGCGACCATTCATTATTTGGCATGCAGCGGAGATATATGACTGATTTATTTAATTTATTATATATATCACCTTCATCCATCCAATATATCTATATATCAGTGATGTATATGTTTGAAATTTAGTGATATATGTTGGATATTCTTCAATATTCTTCGATTAAAATCTGCAAACAAAATAAACAAATAAATTGTTACCGGCCTCCGGGGAAGTCGCGCACGTAGCACTGCCCTAAGAGTTAGTCCGGATCTATGTGCAGACTGTATCCGAACTCTCCTAGTGGTAAAATTTTCGCTCCACCGGAATCTCCTTGTCGCACACGACGTAGAGAGAGTGACCCTTGACTTAGTTATGTCCAGAGCAACACACGAAAAGCAACAGTATTTCAGAGCGACAAGATTTCGAGATCGGGAGAGAGGGAGTATTGTAGGAATTTTCCGTGTTAACCAAAGTATTGAGATAGGCCTCAATATGTAGGCTTTTCTCTAACGGTCATGGAGTAATGAAGATTGAAAGCAATTTAATCCAGCCAATAAAGAATTAAACGTTACAAATAATTCAAATAAAAAATATGTGATACAATGTATCTGGACATGATTTAAGATGTCAAACGTTACCATTTTATTGGGTTTATAACGGTCAAAAATAAATGAGGATGTGGGATTAAATGAAAATTGGACTTGAGCTTTTGCTCAAAATAACATATGTTGCCAACAATCCCCCCCCCCCCCCCCCCCCCCCCCCCCCAAAAAAAAGGTCAAGTTCCAAGGTAGTAGAAGGAAAGAAACAAGAGATAAGAAGAGAAAGAAAATTTCTGGGCAGTTGAATACTATGTATAAATGAGATGGACTACAGCCTTGAATCTCACGTAGTGACTATTGTCTTTGTCTGAAGAAGAGCATGATGGACTACGCCTTGAATCAGTCTTCTTGAACCAGACTCAGAAAATAGCACACATAGTACGCTAGAGGTACTTGGGTCTATCGGGTGGCGCGTTTGATTAGCCATGCGCACTTTTACACATTCATGAGAGTTGTCTAGGATCGTCCTGTCCTATAGTCGCGGCCCTCACGACCTCTCATATAGGTAAGTCCTCAAGGGTTGGTGATAGGAATCAACCCTGTATATCAGCTTGGACTTATTAAGAGTTTGAACTCACCCTATCCATATCACACAAGGAACACTGTCACCATAGGGATGGGGCATCAATGTACACATGTACAGCCTCTTGGACTTTTATTTTAAAGAGAACTTAATCTCAGGGTCAGTATTCCATAATAGTCACCTAGTCCAGCTTGTTTCTACCCATTGAACTGGCTTTTTGGGATATCCAGTCAGACTCAGTTGGGTTGCCACTGCTGGTGACTATACTATGGGCTTAACCCCATCCCCCTCGATGATTCTAGGATCAATGTCCTAGACAAACTCTTCATCAAGAGTAAACAGACTCTTCGTCAAGAGATCTGTAAGTTCTTTTATGACTTTTATAGTCAAGAACAACATTTTTTTGCCTTTTAGGCTCTTTTAATTTCTTGAAACGCAGCTGCAGGTACCTGTTCATTTTAGAATTCACAAGATCATGCTTTTATGAGTTCTTTAGCATAATTAAAAAAATAGGTACAGAAATATGTATATCATATATATAGATAATAAGATTTCTAAGCCTTTCGGCTTCTGTACAGGTAGTGTCCAATGTTATCATTTCAGAATCCATTGTACTCCTGGCTATGATAGTTAGTTTACATGATCCCCAGGAGATCGCAGCTCCTGCTAGAATAAAAACATATCCAGTAGTGAATTTTAAATTATATGAATCAGTTACCCAATTTGCATCTGAGTAACCTTCTATGATATCATGGTGTCTAGTATAATGAAGTTTATAATCTAGAGTTCCCTTAAGATATCTAAATACTATGTCCAATGTAGTCCAATGTGACTGATTTGGGTTACCAGTGTATCTACTTAATCTTTCAACAACAAATGCAATATCGGGTCTGGTCCTATTTGTTATGTACATAAGAGACCCTATCATTTGTGAATATCTATGTTGTTCTATAGGTGATCCTTTATTCTTCTTGAGAACAACATTACTGTCATAAGGAGTAATGGTAGATTTTTTTTTTATCAAAATACTCAAACTTCCTTAGCATTTTCTCATTTGAATGTGCTAGGGATATATTATAGCCCTCTTTGCATTTTGCCACTTGCATTCTTAGGATAAGGTTTGCTTCACCTAGATCTTTCATGCCAAACTGGTTAGATAAATACTTCTTGGTGTTATTTATCAATTCCAGTGAAGATCCTAGAATAAGGATATCATCAACATACAAGCATAAGATGACACAACTTCCATTTGTATTTTTTAGAATACAAATATTTATCATATTCGATTGGAACAAAACCAAATTGTAAAATACTTTGTCAAATTGTTGTGCTATTGTTTGGAGCTTGTTTTAGGCCTTACTGGTTTTATTAATCTACAAACCTTCTTTTCTTGACCTTTGGTAATAATCCTTCATGTTGCTCAATATAAATCTCTTCCTCTAAATCTCCATTTAGAATGTTGTCTTTACATCCATTTGATAGATCAGCATCATGAATGGAGGGTAAGGCTAGTAGGGTTCTAATAGAAGTGATTCTTAGCAATAGGTGAGTAGGTATCAAAATAATCTAATCATTTTTCTGGGTAAATCCTTTGGCTACCAGCCTAGCCTTGTATCTATGGTACCATCAGCTCTAAGTTTCTTTTGAAAACCCACTTACAACCTATGGGTTTGCTACCTAAAGGGAGTCTGCTAAAAATCAAGTATTGTTCTCCATGATGGAGTTGTACTCATTGTTAATAGCTTCTTTCCAGAAAGGGGCATCAGGAGAGGATATGGCTTCTTCATAAGTTGAGGGGATCACCCTCTAATCAAAAATATGAAGAATCCTTCTCCTAAATTCTTCCTTTCTTCTTTACTCCTAGATTCTATGACTTGTTCAGGTTGAGAACTAGGTATTTGATCATGAGAACTAGTAGATAGAATAAGAAAGGGTTGGAGGAAGATGAAGGGGTTCTATCCTTAAAAGAAAATATATTCTCAAAATAAACTGCATCTCAAGCTTCTATAATTGTGTTATTAGAGATTTCATTTACTTCAGAATGGGTTACAAGAAATCTATTGGGATTACTATCTAGGGCATAACCTATGAACACAACATCTACTTAGTCTTACCTATATTCCTCTTTTTGGGTTCTGGAATCCCTACCTTAGCTAGACATCCCCAAACATTGAAGTAATTAATCCTAGGGGTTCGACATTTCCATAACTTATATGGGGTTTTATCATTAGTCTTATTGGGTTCCTGTTAGGATATAACAGGCTGATAAAAGGGCTTCTTCCCAAAGATTATCAGGGGGTCCTGAGTTGAGAAGCATGGCATTTACCATGTCTAATAGACGTGTTGATTTTTTCCTCTCAGCAACTCCATTGGACTATGGTGAATAAGGAGCGATTACCTCATGAATAATTCCATATTCTTCACAGAAGTTAGTCATTTCATCTGAGGTATACTCTCTACACCGACGATCTGATCTAAGGATCTTAATCTTTCTATTTAACTAGTTCTTAGCTTCAGACTTATAAACCTTAAATCTGTCTAGAACTTCATCTTTGGTTTTAAGAAGGTTGGTGTAACAATACTTTGAATGATCATCTATGAAAGTAACAAAGTATTTTTCTACCACCTCGGGTTAAAACCCTATTGGAATCATAAACATCACTATGGATAAGTTTCTACGAGGTTGGAATCCTTATGGACAGATCTGAAAGACAATCTTGTATGTTTGGCTTGAACACAAATCTCACATTTGTGCTCATCATCTATAGGAGTCTTTAGGAATAAGGTCTAAGTTCATCATCCTTTTAATAGATACTAAAATTACATGACCTAATCTGCCATGCTAAGCATTTGAAGATTCAACATTAGAAATGTCACGACCCCCACCCTTATGAGGGGCACGAGCACGTGGGTACGTCCGCCTACGTCGCAGTATCGGCAGTAGAACGTTGTATATAACGTCTGTAAATACTGACTAACTATAAAGGTACATGTACAGTATATACTCTCCGAATGGAGGGACATATCAATACAGTCTCAATCACAGAATAAAACTAGGTAGATAGCAGAAGGAAAACATATGATAGATGAAATAGTAAATAAGTCAGTATCCAATACAAGCCTAGATATATCAATATCACAGGGTCTCAAAATATAACATAGAATCTACAGTCTGATAAAGCTAGCTGGATCGCAGTCCAGTCAAACCTAGCTAATCTACACTACTCTGGGAGAACGAAATCTAGTGGCTCTACTATAAGGCCACGGTCCTGGACTACTCCATCTAACTCGAGCCATAATAGTCGAGCAGTCCGCCTCAGAATCATCTGTAATATATCATAACGGTAACCTGTCAAGAAATGAGCAAGTACAAGCACTAACAGCAGTTCCATGTGAATTGACAAATTCTATAAGAGACAGTATAATGAACTACAAGACAAAGATATATGAAGACTTGGGAACCGTTCGGAAGCTGAGCTACAACCCTTAAACCAAACAAGGACCGGGTGTAACCCTTCTCTCGAGCAGAACTTAGTCTCAAATCAAGATACATATAAAGGCATGTAGAACATGTGAGTAACTGAATATCATAACATGGTGAGAAAGTACTGAATGTAGAACAGAACAGGATATATGATAAGATAAGTAATATAAAATTGCTGAATTATTAGAGCGTTATATGATCGGCAAGGGAATCATGGTAGGGTATCCACTTGGCCCGGCAATCCGCGGTGACCCAACGAAAAGTCATGCCGGCCAATCTGGATAACATGGACATGGAGGTATCTGCTAACCCTACGTGGGTGAGAGTGGCGCAAGCAAAATAGTGACATGGGGCTTTGATCATATAACCCCTAATAATTCTCCATCCCCGAGTAGTATAATGGACCTGGACATGACACGTCATGACACGGGATTCCCTAAGAGGATAGCTACTCCCTCTCAGGAATCGGTGTCTATACAAGTACATGAAACAAGACAGAAATGTCATATATACCAAGAAAATTAGGAACAACATCTCATGTCATGATCCAACGTCACTACAACAAAAACCATTTTAATGACGGCTAAAAAGCGTCATTAATGACGTACCATGACGCTTTTTTTTACGGCACCGTCATGAAAACGGGTGTATAAATATTTTTTACAAGCGTCATAAAATAACCGTCATGAATATGATGAGTTTCTGCTACACTTATTTTCAGCGTAGTTTGAAAGCGTTATGAATAGATAATCTGTATAGACTCAATTCAGCACATTTATAACGCTCAATTCTGCATATTTTATATTACTTTCCAAAAATTATAGAACAATGCTCAATGTTGCTCAATTCAATTTCAAAACATTCATTTTGGACCATATTCACAAGAAAACATCTAAATGTTATAGAGTACCATTTAATCCAATTACAAATATACATATATATCACCATCTTCATTACATTTTTTTCAAAATAGGACATCCAATTGGATTCTTCATTAGAGGCCTGCCCCTTCGTACAATCCGAGGTTCTGTCTCATTATCACTTTCTTGCCTCCAACTCTTGAAGTCTTTTTGTGCAAGCTCTTGGATAGACCGTGCCTGTACAACAACAAAATCTTTGTACGATGTGACAAAACTTCCAACAAAAATCATTCTTTAAATAGAATATAGATTAGGTTATAATACTTACTTGCCGATAGTAAATTGTGTCTAGTGCATTATATTGCATAGCATTTGAGCTTATTAAGAAGACATCACCTACAAATGCATCAAAAACTAAAGTCAAATACAATCTAGCTAAAACGAAAGAAAACCTTTGAGAAAAAAGATGTCTCACGTTGTGTCGGACACTTATCGGACATGTCAAGGACACCAAACTACACTAGGACACACCAAAATAATGCTTAGTAGACGATTTACTCCTTGGTGTCATACATCAAAATCAGTATCAATTCAATGATCTACTTTGATAGAATTCTTGAAAAAAATATGTAAATAGGGAACCATAATGCTCAGGTAACTCTTTGATGGTAATTGGTAAGCCTTTTTACTTTGGATAGAATTAAGAATATAATATCAGATACATTCCTCTGAAGGATACAAATATGTGCAGCATTACTATTGTTCACTAACTTTTGGCAAAATCACAAACATGCCAAATCACTTTCAACCTTGTTTTGGGTCTTTTTGGACCCAAGATATGTATAGAACTTGTATGATATGAGCATCAAGGAAATATCATGAAGGATACAGAGAATAATACAAATACAGATACATACCTCTGAAGGAGTATGCTTGCAACCTACAAAACAAGGAAATAATGAAAAAAATCCTAATGAAATGCAAAGGGTTAGTCTCAATTTGGAAACCGAAGAAGATGCAAAGGGATCATCAATCCGGACATGAGAAATTTGTGTAGAGCACATTTGTTGCAAAATTGTTGGAGATATGCCTTCAACAAAACATCTAGACAAGGCAGCAAGTTCTTCTACATCGATCCATACCAGCTTACGTCCTCAGAGAGTAATGCATGAAAAAAAATCCATGTGGAGATTAGGTGAACATATATATATATATATATATTATATATATATAATATATATATATATAATATATATATATATATATATATATATACATACTATATATATATATATATATATATATATATATAAAAATATATATATTAATATATAAAAATATATATATTTATATATAGGCTTCAGATAGACTGCTCCAATATGAATACTGATCACATAAATCATTCCCAACCTTTAGAAGATTGCCAATACAACTTAAATTGCAGATAAACTAAGAATGACATAGCAAATAACAGATGACAATGCAAGCCTGTAGCACACTTCATGTTGACAAGAGAAATTCACAAGAAAGTTTGCAGACTACTACATTTAGTACTTGAACTTTACTGAACACACTTAGACCTGGTGCAGATCATGTGGCATCCCTCACGACGTTACCGAACAGCTGCCTGAAATGCTCACAGGAATACCTCAGGAGGCTGACCACCATTGATTGTGTGCTTCCCATTGACCACATAATTAGGAACTCCTGAAATTCCTGAAGAATAACCTTGGAGGGCAGCAAAAATTAGCCTGTGACTGTCTAATGTATTCCCCGTCAATCCAAAAGTATTATATTCAAGTCCTATGCCCCTAAACACCTCAGTCATTCGAGACATCATTCTTTCATACTGGCCAGCACCAAACTTCTGCTTGTAGAAGTCGGACTTTGGAATACCTTCTTTGGTGCAGAAGGGTCGAGGAATAGGGATGCCATCTCACCTCAAAATCAAATTGCTCCTTCCCTATATCCATAGCTTTCTCAAGGTTCTTCTTGCCCACAAAACACCATGGGCAACAGTATCCGAAGTAACATCTATTTGGATAAGCTTTTTGCCATGGATCTTATGTATCAGAAAGCGCCATAATCCCTTCCGACTGTACTTGGTGAACATATAATTATATATATATATATATATATATATATATATATATATATATATATTATATTATTATTATATACTATACATATATATTATATATATATAACAATGTTCATGGTCATTATTCAGGCTAAACCACAATAGACTTAGATTAATAGTAGTTGGATTGATTAATTTCAGAAAAATTTAGAAAGTTTTAAATCTTCTGCAATCATTAACCTGAATCTTATGCATTAGGAAGCTATATGTGGTAAGACCAGAAACTTTTTGACAAGAAGATACCGAAAACGAATATTTGGAGTCATTTGACTTGAGTAGTCTTCTATATATGTTCTCTGGATTCCAATTGTGAACAATCATCAATCATCTGCTTCTCAAATTAGCAAAGAAATAGATTGAATCTTAATGTCTTTCATTATTTTTTTACTCAAAAAAAATCTATATAACAGAGTCAAAATCTTCAATCCAGAACAACCCATAATCTCAAAGAATTAAGCCAGCAAAGAAGTAACAGCACGTATTGGGAAAGAAGAGCAGATCTCAGCCATGGCGATGCTGACAAACCAAGTGAAGAAGGAGACAACCACCCAACCCCACACCAAGCTGGCAGGACCAGCATCCAGGAGGCTGGAGCCATAGAGTGGGGTGATCCCAGTGAAGAGAGTCATTGTTGAGAATGATAGCAAGAGTCTTGAACAGAGTCTGCAACAAAAAACAAACAAACAAACAAACGAACATTAGCCAAACTAAGAAAAAATAACTCGATAGGAAACATAACAATTTCATGTCAGGAAACCGACCATCCCTAGAAATCGGCACCATGTCCATGTCCCGCTGTGTCGAAGCACAACCAAAAAGGAAACCCCTAAAATGAAGAAAAATTAGGGTTTTACCACTGGATCGTCAACGGGACCGCCACCAGGTTCCGTCGATGGTGACTCTATCACGGTCGGACCTTCGATGTTCTTCGGTGGGTCGATCTCGGCCTTCGTGGCAGTCGGTCGGAGAAGACCCGCTTGAGGCGGAGGTCCTTGACGACGACGCCGGCGGAGGAGGAGGAGAAGGAGGAGGAGGAGGAGGGAAGGGAGAGAGGAATAGGTCGGTGCGCTTGGGCGGGTCGGGCCGGGCTCGCCCAGACCGGGTCCGATGGAGGAAGATCTCCGACCTGCTGCGGGGGAAAGTGCCGGCCATGGCGGCACTGGAGGAAGAAGAGGAGAGAGCTCCTTTCTCTTCGGCATGGCTATGACTTTGGATCGGTGGAGAAACCCTCCCTAGGCCTGGACGCTGGGGAGCGGAGGAAGAAGAAGAGGAGGAGGAGAGGGAAAATGGAATGAGAACAAACTATTTCGAATGCTTAATATTAATAAGTTTGTAAATATTACAAGTTTGCCACCGCTCTAAAATATTAATAACGTTTTGTTTCATAAACGTTATAAAAGGCCCAAATTTGGCCCAAACCGTCATAGAAAAAAAGGTATTTCGAACTTTGATAACGCTCATGTATCAGCCGTCATTAAAACTCCTTATCGAGCGTCATTAAAAGGGTTTTTTTGTTGTATGCGTATACTAGTCCGTGAACTATCGTGACTGGAATCGAGTAAGACACTACAACTGAATCGGATATATCAGATATCAAGACAATAAAAACTGTCAGTGAATGTACTCTCATGCTGTCCTGAGCTATAGGGTATATCAATGCTCAGAGTGATAATCAGAGACCTAAAGAGAGATATTGCATGTTAATTTAGGTTTAACAAAGTTAAGAATAATTCACAATGAATGATATGAACTAGGTCAAACTAGATCTCACTGAGTCACACTAAGTCTTGTCAAGTCAATCTAGGTCAAATCAAGTTATATCAAGTCAATCTAAGTCAGACCAAGTCAACCCTAGATCATACCATCATCGCAAGACAAAACAAGTCAAAGCAAATCAAACGGGGTCAGAGTTGGCCTATAGTTGACTTTTGATCAACTGGTCAACCCTGTTCAACTCTGGTCAACCGAGCCAAAATTGGTTCAAATATGACATTTGTAGGGTGTACCTAATAAGCCACCCAAGTTTCAAGTTAATTCGAATACCCGAACCCTGTATCTTGAAATTACCCGATTACCCCTTTAATACACTTACCCTTAAACCATTCTAACTTGACGCCAAGTGGCCTTCCCTTAGGAATTTCACCCCGGGCTTCCTAGGGTAGTAGGATACTAGCCTATAAAATCATACCTACCAAGTTCTCTAGGGTAAGTGGACATCCAGTCCATCTTACGGTCCGTATCGCCCGTTTACCCGTTATCTTGAATATTTCAAGATACACAATGGTACGGTGCGATACCATCCTCATAATCCCACACGCAACCCTGATTTCCACCTAGGAGTCTACCTGCAAACTCTATTTCACATTTGCTAAGTCCCCTCCAAGTTTCGACGCTTCCGAAACACGGAACTCAAAATCGCCCTTCACCAAATCTAATTCAACTATTTACTCACTCACTCAACTCTCTTTTTCACACTCTCTTAGGACTAGTTTTAGGGGTTAGTTTTGTGGGCTAAATAGGTATATATATAGCTAATATATAGGGGTATATATATGTATATATATAGGTATATAGTGGGGGTTTTGGGGGTCAAATGGGGGCCTAAAGGGGGGGGGGGTGAAATGCAGCTGCTGCTGCTGCTAAAGTTGCTGTTCCTGCTGCTACTGCTGCTGAAATTTCAGCATCTATTGCTGCTGTATTGGGGGGGGGGGGGGCAGCAGCCCTTGGCCCCCCTAGCTGCTGTTGCTTGCCCTCCTCTTCTCCCCTCTCTCCTCTCTAAATCCCTCCTATTCTCCTCTCTAAATCTCTTCTAAACTCCTCTCTAAATCTCTTCTAAATATAAAAATTTTCTTCTCTAAACTCTCATATATATAAATCTCATTCCCCCTCTCTATACATATAAATACACACGCATATATATATATATATATAATATATATATATATATATTATATATATATATATATATTATATATATATGATCACACACACACACACACACACACACACACACACACACACACACACACACATATATATATATATATATATATATATATATATATAATATATATATATATATGGACACACACTCCCACACATGGACCACACACACACATATACATAAAAATGAAGTTTAAGAGTGCCTAACCACTTAGACACAAATCTAATTTAGCCTAGAAGTGTCCAAATTTGGGGAAAACTCAAGGACACGGTCACAAACTCTAACTTCTCCTAGGACACTCCAAACGGACTCAAACTCGACACGAATAGGGACACAACTATGGAATCAATCCTACGGGGTCAAATCTAGATTACATGATGAAAAAATAGATTAGAGGATAGGTTGTACCTATCGGGAGAGGATTCCCGATTCGAAAGTCCTCCGACACGGTTCTGACACAAAGAATTGATTAGGACACACCCACTTCACTTCTTGCTCCCAAAAGCTTGGAGAATCACTACTTGGGATAGGAAGAGTTCTATGGAAGAATATTGGAGAAAAATGAATGATTTTGAGATGATTTCCAAGGAAATCTGTACATTCTATTTAAAGAAACTTGGAGAAGAAGAAGAAAAAAGAAAGTGGTGATATTTTGAAGTGGAGAAGAAGAAATAAATGGGGAGGGGGTGGCTGGCCATAAAGGGAAGGGTTGGGGCACTTGCAATTACAATTTGCCCCTCCCTTAACTTTTATGCTAAGTTAAGTCCAAATTGGTTTTGTGGGTTAGTTAAAATTAAATAAAAATCATAATTAAGCTTAAATACTCATGGGGGACTAGTCCAAACTCCTAAACCTAAAAGTTAAATATGGTGGGCCATGGCTAATTAACATGCTAATCACACTCAAGTCGAAATTCCCCGGAGTCCCGAATTAACTCGGAATGCGATAAAATTCGAACCCGACTCCTATAATCATTAAATTAATATTCATGAAATAAAATTTCCAAAAATATTAAAAATGGAAAATTACCATTTTACCCCAAACTTGGAAAAGTGAGGGTGACAAGTCTATCCACTTAAAAAAATTTCGTCCACGAAATTAAAACCAAACAATAGTAAAAATATCAAAATCACATGTCATGGCTTAAAATTTAAAATGATTAAAATCTCAAAATCAAAGCATAAATTAAATGACTAAAATTATAAAATTTAAAATTACTCTCAAATAGAAACTGGGTGCTATAAGTCTATCCACCTTAAAAGAATCATCCTAAAAAAAAATAAGTAAACACAAAATCATGCAAATCGATAATCATATGCTCTGTCCAATCATCATGATACTCAGAATCTCCGTCATGCCATTGAGCAAGGCTACGATAATCACAGAGTCCTCAACTACGTACATACACCTAGAATTATGGTATTTAAAATTTTCGCATTGCCGCATGCTTGACAACGAAAACCTTAAATTCTCACACCCGAGAATACGACCACAATTCGACTATATGTCCTCACTATGCCTGCTAGCATGACCCTAGAGTATTCTAAATTCTCGTAATCGAGACGATCTAGCCCATACGACTTATCTTAGAAGGAAATCACATCACAAGAATAATTTTCATCCAACGATCACAGAACATAAGAATCGAAGTTCATGACAGTTTATAAGAAGGCAAATGCGGAAAGGAGATTCGAAATATCGGAACCTGCTATCTGCTCTACTACTTCCTGAGTGGGCTCAACTGTCATGGCGAAAGCACGCCCCTGCTGGCCTCTTCTAGCCTGCTGTACTCTGTCCTGGTCTCTTCGGATTCCACTAGCGTGGCAATCCTTCAGCTGGTGGTCAGGCGCCCCAGTATAGACAGATGTCCAATCTCTTCCTACAAGCCTCTCTAGTATACCCCGGCTTCCTGCAGAAGCCGCACGGGTAGCCGGTCTCTGGCCCTGTCCCTGGTGCTGCTGACACGCGCTGGTGCCTGCTGAATCTGTAACAGAGGCTGCTGCTGGAATAGCCTCTGCTGATACTGAAAGTGAGGTCGCTTGCCGGTCCCGTACTGGAACTCGCTCCCATAGTATTACCGCTCCTCTTCGGCTTGAGGCCGAAGTCCTCCTCTGTAATCTGCACGTCCATCAATATCTGATCGAACGTCGCATCACGGTGACCCGAGGTGCGGTGCGCACTGCATGAATAAGTCCTCTACGGAACTTACGAGCCTTCTGCCCCTCATCCTGGATCATATCAGGAGCGAACCTGCTAAGACAAAGAACTCCGCTGCATACTCGTCCACCGACGAGTTTCCCTGCTGCACTACCCACGAACTGGCCCTCCAATGCTGTAAGAGCCACGTCCGGGAAGAACTTCTCCTTGAAGAGCCTCCGGAAGTCCTCCCATGATAACCCTCTCAGACCGACGTACGAGGATCCGTGCAGTACCATATCAGCGCGATGTCGAGAATCGGCTGGCTGCGGCTGAAATCCAAAGTCCTCTAGGAGCTCTGCTAGCTCCATACTCTCCGCTGCACGTCCTCTAGCCAGTCGTCTGCATAAAAGATGCCCTCCGTGCCCGTGAAGTCCCTGGAGCTCATCTTTCTAAAGTCTATTACTGTCCCTGGCCTGGATTGCTGCTGGTACGGCTGCTGGCCAGTAGGACCCTGCCCCGTACCAGGTGCCACTCTCTCCACGGCTGCCAGTGCAAGCTGATGCGAGTTCTCTATGCTCTGCCTCAGCATGTCAATCTGACGGTGTGACGCCTCCGTCTGGCGTTGCGACGCCTCTGCCTGGGCTCCGCTGTGTCCCATCATCTGCTGAAGGAGAAGTACATATGGTGTGTATCCGTCGGTATCGGGGGTGGTGGCGACAGTATCTCTAGAACGCGACCGAAACCCTCTGGGTGGAGGTGGTAGACCTCCCTGTGCAACTACCAGGGCCTCCGGATAGTGGAATCACTGGGGGCAGTCTTGTGAACCTCCTCCTCAGCCTGTCTGAACTCTCGGGCAAGCTACTCGATCCAGTGGCCTGCGGGTGCGTCTTCGTCATCCTGGAGACGAATTGAAGCAAAGAGATCAATATGGCACATGAGAAGACATTATCAAATAAGGACAGTTAATTTAATACAAGGGGAGTAATCATGATAATCAAAAGATCGAAAATTTTTCCTAGGTGTGATTGAGAAACTCCTATCATATCCTAGGTCCTACGTCCTAATTGCAGGCTCGTAATTAGTACTTTAAGTCGAGCACCATTACGAGATCGTACTAATTGCGATACCGGACCTGCGTGGGCCACCACAAAAATGTGTCACGACCCTACCCTTATGAGGGACACGACACGTGGGTACGTCCAGCCTACGCCGCAATATCGGCGGTAGAATGCTGTATATAACGTCTGTAAATACTACGACTAACAGTATAAAGGTACCTGTACAGTATATACTCTCCGAATGGAGGTGACATATCAATACAGTCTCAATCACAGAATAAACTAAGGTAGATAGTACAGAAGGGAAAACATATGATAGATGAAATAGTAAATAAGTCCATGTCCAATACAAGCCCAGATATATACAACATCAGGGTCTCAAAATATAACATAGAAGCTACAGTCTGATAAAGCTAGCTGATCGCAGTCCAGTCAAACCTAGCTAATCTACACTACTCTGGAAGAACGAAATCTAGTAGCTCTACTAAAGGCCACGGTCCTGGACTCTCCATCTCCATCTAACTCGAGCCCATAATAGGTCGAGCATCCGCCTCAGAATCATCTGTATATATCATAACGGTATCCTGTCAGAAAAATGAGCAAGTACAAGCACTAACAGCAGTTCCAGTGAATTGACAAATTCTATAAGAGACAGTATAATGAACTATAAGACAAGATATATGAAGACTTGGGAACCGTTCGGAAGTTGAGCTACAACCCTTAAACCAAATAAGGACCGAGGTTGTAACCCTTCTCTCGAGCAGAACTTAGTCTCAAATCAAGGTACAATATAAAGGCATGTAGAACATGTGAGTAACTGAATATTATAACATGGTGAAAAAGTACTGAATGTACAGAACAGATATATGATAAGATAAGTAAATATAAAATGTGCCTTGAATTATTAGAGCGTTATGATCGCAAGGGAATCATGGTAGGTTATCCACTTGGCCCGCAATCCGCGGTGACCTCAACGAAAAGTCATGTCGGCCAATCTGAATAACATGGACATGGAGGTATCTGCTACACCCTACGTGATGTAGAGTGGCACAAGCAAATAGTGACATGGGGCTTTGATCACATAACCCTAATAATTTCCCATCCCCGAGTAGTATAATGGACCTGGACATGACACGTCATGACACGGGATTCCCTAAGAGGATAGCTACTCCCTCTCAGGAATCGGTGTCTATACAAGTACAGAAACAAGACAGAAAATGTACATATTAAAATCTAGGAAAAACATCTCATGTCATGATCCAACGTATACTAGTCCGTGAATATCGTGACTGGAATCGAGTAAGATACTACAACTGAATCGGATATAGCAGATATCAAGACAATAAAAACTATCAGTAAATGTACTCGCCTGCTGTACTGAGCTGTAGGGTATATCAATGCTCAGAGTGATAATCAGACCTAAAGATGAGATATTGCATGTTAATTTAGGTTTAACAAGTTAAGAATGATTCACAATAATAATATAAAATCTAGGTCAAACTAGGTCTCACTGAGTCACACTAAGTCCTGTCAAGTCAATCTAGGTCAAATCAAGTTATATCAAGTCAATCTAAGTTAGACCAAGTCAACCCTAGGTCATACCAGTCATCGCAAGACAAAACAAGTCAAAGCAAATCAAACGGGATCAAGAGTTAGCCTATAGTTGACTTTTGGTCAACTGGTCAACCGTGGTCACCGAGCCAAAATCGGTTCAAATATGACATTTTTAGGGTGTACCTAACAAGCCACCCAAGTTTCAAGTCAATCCGAATACCCGAACCCCGTATCTTGAAATTACCCGATTCCCTTTAATACACTTACGCTTAAACCATTCTAACTTGACGCCAAGTGGCCTTCCCTTAGGAATTTTACCCGGGATTCCTAGGGTAGTAGGGTACTAGCCTATACAATCATTACCTACCAAGTTTTCTAGGTAAGTGGACATCCAGTCCATCTTACGGTCCGTATCGCCCGTTTATCCGTTATCTTGAATATTTCAAGATACACAATGGTACGGTACGATACCATCCTCCTAATCCCACATGCAACCCCGATTTCCACCTAGGAGTCTATCCGCAAACTCTATTTCACATTTGCTAAGTCCCCTCCAAGTTTCGACGCGTTCCGAAACACGGAACTCAAAATTATCCCTTCACCAAATCTAATTCAACCATTTACTCACTCACTCAACTCTCTCTTTTCACACTCTCTTAGGACTAGTTTTAGGGGTTAGTTTTGTGGGCTAAATAGGTATTATATATAGCTAATATATAGGGGTATATATGTTAATATATAGGATATAGTGGGGGTTTTGGG
This sequence comes from Iris pallida, assembly GCA_029216955.1. Lineage (NCBI taxonomy): Eukaryota > Viridiplantae > Streptophyta > Magnoliopsida > Asparagales > Iridaceae > Iris > Iris pallida. The sequence continues at coordinate 38,817 of JANAVB010019624.1, forward strand.
GGTCAAATGGGGGCCTAAAGGGGGGTGAAATGCAGCTGCTGCTGCTAAAGTTGATGTTCCTGCTGCTACTGCTGCTGAAATTTTAGCAGCTATTGCTGCTGTGTTGGGGGGGGGGGGGGCAGCAGCCCCTTGGCCCCCCTAGCTGCTGTTTCTTGCCCTCCTCTTCTCCCCTCTTCTCCTCTCTAAATCCCTCCTATCTCCTCTCTAAATCTCTTCTAAACTCCTCTCTAAATCTCTTCTAAATATATAAATTTTCTTCTCTAAACTCTCATATATATAAATCTCATTCCTCCCCTCTCTATACATACAAATACACACGCTATATAATATATATATATAATATATATATATTATATATAATAATATAGATATATAATATACTATATATATATATATATATATATATGATCACGCACACACATATATATATTATATCTATATATATATATGGACACACACCACTCCCACACATGGACACACACACCCATACATAAAATGAAGTTTAAGAGTGCCTAACCACTTAGACACAAATCTAATTTAGCCTAGAAGTGTCCCAATTTGGGGAAAACTCAAGGATACGGTCACAAATTCTAACTTCTCCTAGGACACTCCAAACGGACTCAAACTCGACACGAATATGGACACAACTATGGAAATTAATCCTACGGGGTCAAATATAGATTACATGATAGGTTATACCTATCGGGAGATGGATTTCCGATTCGAAAGTCCTCCGACACGGTTCCGACATAAAGAATTGATTAGGACACACCCACTTCACTTCTTGCTCCCAAAATCTTGGAGAATCACTACTTGGGATAGAGGAAGAGTTCTATGGAAGAATATTGGAGAAAAAGAAATTATTTTGAGATGATTTCCAAGGAAATCTATACTTTCTATTTAAAAGAAACTTGGAGAAGAATAAGAAGAAGAAGAAAGTGGTGATATTTTGAAGTGAAGAAGAAGAAATAAATGGGGAGGGGGTGACCGGCCATAAAGGGAAGGGTTGGGGCACTTGCAATTACAAGTTTGCCCCTCCCTTAACTTCTATGTTAAGTTAAGTCCAAATTTGGTTTTGTGGGTTAGTTAAAATTAAATAAAAATCATAATTAAGCTTAAATACTCATGGGGGACTAGTCCAAACTTCTAAACCTAAAAGTTAAATATGGTGGGCCATGGCTAATTAACATGCTAATCACAACTCAAGTCGAAATTCTCCGGAGTCCCGAATTAGCTCGGAATGCGATGAAATTCGAACCCGACTCCTATAATCATTAAATATTAATATTCATGAAATAAAATAAAATTTCCAAAAATAATAAAATGGAAAATTACCATTTTACCCCTAACTTAGAAAAGTGAGGGCGACAAGAAACAACCAAGAAGGATTTGAAATTGTATTCATAGTGCTCAAAATAAAGAGTCCGTCTTTTATAAATCATTTTTCCACAAAAGTTCATTCTTAGAAAAACTACTTTACTAGTCTCCATTACATCTTATATCTTGAGGTTACAAGAAGAGATCCACTAACTAAGTTTTTTCTAACTGATGGCACATAAAGCACATCATGGAGAGGTAGAATTTTTTTTGATGTCATCTTCAGATCTATTCTTCCTCTTCCTACAATCTGTGCCGTTGAGCCATCCTCGGGTCACACCTCCTCCACCCGATTCCAGATAGTTTGAAAAACTAGAGCGATCAAAAGAAACATGAACATTTACTCCAGAGTCCAACCACCAATCATCAGAATGGTAAGAAATATATTTTTTAGGTTGATAGCTTACAGACCTGAAGGGGCTAGATGATCCATTCAGAATCATGTTAGCCTCTGTCTTGTTAGAGCCTTTCCCTTTGAAGGAGGTCTCCTTGGTGAGAAGGCTGGGGTTTGCCATGAATTTCTATCAGGTTTACCCTGGCTCTAAAATCAGATCTAGCTATGGACTTTAACCTAATCTGTTTTCTGTTCCAAGTCTCTTTAGAACTTGAGAATATGATTCCAAAAGGCTATAAAAATTTATTCACTCAATAAAGGTGGTTTAAGCTAAAAACTAACAATTCAAATAATTTTAGTAATAGACCTTTAAAATTTTTGTTTTTCAAGTTTTGATAAGTTTGGGTTAGCTATAGGGGCGGATCCCAGCAAGTGGAGATTCACTAGGAACACTTAAGTACCGGTCGCTTAGACGATGTTTCGACTTGTTGACAGAAGGGCCCTTTCGACTTCTTCCCAAACAAATCTCTACTTTAGAACTTTAAAATTTAAAAGAATTTACTAGATCAATAGACTGTTTATTTTAGCTTAAATTTAAAATATTGAGTAAGGAAAAAAAAAACTAGTACAGTATTTCTTATGAAAATTGTCAATCTCTAGAACAGTCTTATAAGGCAACAGTTCTATATAACTAATAACAAGGTGTATGTTACTGATATGACGATTATTAGATAAGTAACAAATAACTTGTTAACATTACGACACAATAAATGACAAATATGGACAATTCAGTGGTAGGCAATTAAATGCTAGGCAAATTAGTGCAAATTAATGCATATCACTAAGCAATGAATTTTTCGTGTACAAATATTTGAAGTAAATAAAATACTTGTTTAAGTGTAACCAGTACAAATAATTGTGTACAAAATAGTTTGTGTACAAATATTTTTATGTTAACAACAATTCAATGCTAGGCAAATAAATATATCCACCAACAAATATTACGATTAATTGTATCTACTAGCAATTGAATGCTAGGCAAATAAATATATCCACTAGCAATTGAATGGTAGGCAAATAATATATTTATGAATGTTGGCCTTTTCAATGCTAAGCAAATGGTATGTGACAACAGCAAATTGTGACAAACAAAATTTTCAAAGTGCTTGTAATTAGGGAATTAACAATTTGTTAGTAATATGATAAAAGTTTGAAAGGTAACAATTAACTTACTATGAATAATAAAAAATTGGCAAGAAATAACAATTTTTTATGTTGTTACAGAGGGTATAAATTTGTAATAGCAATATAAAAAATTCCAGAGGGTACAGCAATATAATAAACTTTTACAAAATATATGTCCGTGTTAATAGCAAAAGTTTGCTAACAGCAAAAGAATTGTCAGAGACAAAAAATTGTCAGAGACTGTACTTTTATAAACTTTTACAAAATATATGTCAGAGGCAAAAAATTGTCAGAGAGTATACTTTGTTAATATCAAAAGTTTGCTAACAGCAAAATTTTAACAGATGCACTTTGTTCTCAAAGAATTTGCTAAATATATGTTAAATTGTTTGCTTTGGTATAAATTGGAATTGTTAAAAGTACAATTTTATAGAGATTGAAAGATAACTCTTAGATTGTTGGACATTCTTCAATATTCTTCGATTAAAATCTGCAAACAAAATAAACAAATAATTGTTACCGACCTCCGGGGAAGTCGCGCACGTAGCACTGCCCTAAGAGTTAGTCCGGGTCTATGTGCAGACTATATCCGAATGCTCCTTGTGGTAAAATCCTCGCTCCACCGGAATCTCCTTGCCACACACGACGTAGAGAGAGTGATCCTCGACTTAGCTCTGCCCAGAGCAACAAACGAAAAGCAACAGTATTTCGGAGCGACAAGAATTCGAGATCGAGAGAGAGGGAGTATTGTAGGAATTTTTCGTGTTAACCAAAGTATTGAGATATGCCTCAATATATAGGTTTTCTCTAACGATGGAGTAATGAAGATTGAAAGCAATTTAATCCAGCCAATAAAGAATTAAACGTTATAAATAATTCAAATAAAAAATATGTGATACAATGTATCTGGACAGGATTTAAGATGTCAAACGTTACCAATTTATTGGGTTTATAACGGTCAAAAATAAATGAGGAGGATGTGGGATTAAATGAAATTGGACTTGAGCTTTTGCTCAAAAAACATATGTTGCCAACAATATACATGAAAGAATTAACCATATCACATTGCTAGGTAGTGCTAGAGGATCAAACAAATTACAAGTTCAAGATTCAAGCTTATCAATTCAAACCTCCAATTAATCCATATCAATCATCATGGATAAGGAGGATATTTTTTTATATATTATTGTTATCTTAGATTATTTGTCATATATATCTTTATTGTTACTAAATTTCTTATAAATAAGAAGTCCAACAATGTAATCGGGGTGGTTGAGATTTTTAACCCACCTCCATATGTTGATTAAGAGATTTATATCTACATGTTTTCTTTTTTCTTTTTTCGTTTTCTTCTTGGTATCAGAGCAGGTTGTGATCACTCGACACAACATTGTTTTTCGCCAAATGTATCACACCAAATTCAATCCAAACACTGATGGATCACACCAAATATAAACAATTTCACACACCAAATTCAAACAATCCCAAATTCCACTGAACATAAAATTCAGCACCAAAATCAAATCCAAATAATCCCACACACCAAATCCAAAACATTCCACTGATACATCACACCAAATTCAAACAACTCAATACCCCAAATCAAAACAATCCTACACATCTCTCTGCAGGAATTCCCATACGCGGATGTGCAAAAATTTCCTATGCACGGATGTGCAGGAATTTCCATGCGCGGATGTGCAGGAATTTTTATGCGCGGATGTGCATGAATTTCCCATGTGCGCATATGCGGATTCCCATGCGTCGAAATTGCCCAGAATTCCCATGCGTCGGAATTGTCCGGAGTTGACCATGCGCCGGATTTGCTCTATTTTACCGTTTTTGCCTGTTTAAGTTATTTTTTAGCTAGAATCTTGTAAAACTCAAAACATGAAGTTGTAGATCATTGTCTTGGCTTCAAAAATCTTTTTGTCTCACTTTAATTGGAGTTTACATGTGATTGATAGTTCCAATCACCCATGAATGTACTTGATCTTCTTTTCATATTTTTCTGTACTCGACCTAAATTGTGACGACCCGACTTGATAAGTTTGAACTTGACTTGAACATGATAACATGACCCCGTCTCGACATGACTTGATAGTGGCCCGTCGAGGCGCACTCTTGAGAAGTAACAAGTAAACTTGATATGACATGTATAAACTTGATAGTGGCCCATCGAGGCGCACTTCCGACAAGTACTCTTGACATGACTAGTAACTTGATATGACATGTATAATCTTGAAAGGCTGTTGCGACAGCTACCCCGACTTGCTAAGTAACTCTTGTCTTGACACCGTGGTTAATTTTCTTGATTGTGTCTGTACAAGCTACCCGTCTCGTCTTGCATCATGTCTAGGACATAGATTCCTGGTTACCACGGTCAGGAATTCATAGTAAATCCGACTAGGTTAGTGAATAGATTGATCAAGTAGTCCACATAGAGGGATTTTCCCAGTTACAGGTGATCCCGTTATCCCGGCCACAACTGAGGGACTTGTAGCCTACCGACGAGTAGGGCACATTTCCAGCTCACTGTCATGTGGGACACTTCTTGAAAACATAAGTACTAAAAGTACACCCGTAACCTTGATAACTCTTATAATACGTGTAAATTACCTCGCCTGGATAACCTGGATAGCTGTAGGGCTTGTGACTGCAGGAACATCTCATTACATCTTGTTAGTAACTAAACTTAATTATGATAACCCTACTTAGCTAACAATAGCAAGCCGTAGGACTTGATTGGCCGTGCTTGAATGAATTGTCTCATGATTAACATGGGAATTATATTCCACCTCATGTTCCTCCTACTACAAGCTTATGTTAACTCAGTCTTTCATATTATTTAACTATGCTCTTTTATTAGTTCTTCTTTTAATTATATGTTGGTTTTAGTTCCTAAGTGGAGCCTCCCTTGTGGCACTTGCTCTTTCTGGGTCTGACCCAGAGTAGCACCCGAGGATCTACCCGTCTTCCAGCCAAATGGTGAACACCAGGCGTAACCCTGGCAACGAATGAATTTCTTATTTTGCTCTTCCACTCAATTGTAAATTATTTTTGAGGCGTTTAGCCTTCGAGCAAGTGTTAGCTCGTGTTGAAACATAAATTCTGTCTGCCTAGGGGCTGTGACATGATTGACAAATCCTAGGGTTGATCTTGTATGACTTAACTCTTGCTAGTCTTTGTATTTTGTATGACTAGCTTCATGATCATCTGAATATGTAATGTTTGGGACGCCTTACATTATATGTCTGATGATCTAACATCTTGTAACAACTATTTGCTTGCTTGAGATTGAGACACTAGGCTTGTTCTTGACCATAAGAGACTGATGGATTGTAGTTTAACCCTCATGCATCTAGACAGTCGTGACCGTATTGTGAGGTTGATTGCACTTCAATGTACGTAGATGGCAGTGTATGTCTTCCGCTCTCCAGTATTCTAGTTCTAGGGCGTGACACTCTCAAACAAGTCCAAGATGCTCTATCTCAAACAAGCCCAAGATGGTTGATGAACTGCCCTGGAATTATTACGACAAACTATGCATTGCCACCACGTACTGTTTGAGAAAAGTTGTTAGAGGAAAAACGAATTACAAGTTCAAAATTCAAGCTTATTAATTCAAACATCCAACTCATCCATATCAATCATCATGGATTAGAAGGATATTTCTTGATTATATTATTGTTATCTTAGATTATTTTGTCCTATCTTTATTGTTACTAAATTTCTTATAAGTAAGAAGGTCATCAATGTAATCGTGGTGGTTGAGGTTTTTAACCCACCTCCATATGTTGACTATGAGATTTTCATCTACCTGTTTTTTTTCTTCTGCTAACAGCATTTTTTTATTTTTTATGGTTATCAGCTAGAAACCTTTCATTTCTACTTGTTGTTAGCAGCCGAACTGGGAGAAGTTATTCAGTGGGGGCGAGCTGACCACGTGACGTGCAAGGGCGGAAGCAGGATTTTAGAGTAGGATGGGCTAGCTAATAGTTACTATAAGGTTCTAAAAATTTATGCCAAAAATTTGACATAATTTTTTTTTGTAAATTCGATGATTCACAACCTCTCGTAGACAATAGACTTAAGAAAAAATATATATTCATCGTAAACATAGATAACAAGTACTCAATGTTAGGATTTAATGCCTGTTGATTCATGAGATGAAGAACAAAACTAAATGGTGGAAGCGTACCTGAATCCATTGCTAGACTTGATGGATCTTGAAGCGAACGTCTCTTTTGTTGGGTTCGATCTTCCAACTTGCCACGACCCTTAATGACAAAGAGGAATCCAAATCCTTTGTCCCTTTCTTTCTGTTGATGGGGATGCAGAAGAGAAAAAGAAAAAATCTCTCTTTTGGTGGCCGTAGAAGTTGGGGACCATAACCCTAATGAATACACACACACACACACACACACAACACACACACAACACACACACAACACACACACACACACATATATATATATATTATATAATATATATATAATTTGGCCCCTCATCAAATTAGAATTATCTCCGGTATCTAAACATTAATTTCAAGACAATTATACCCTTAAGCCAATTTTCAAATAGACCTTTAATTTGGCTTAATTATTTAGATAGCCCAACACAATTAGTTTTACATGTGTGGCCCCATATTATTGAATAATCCAACAATCTCCTACTGGGCTACATATGTAACCTTATAATTGTGTTAACCTTAGTGAGCTCATAAATTGTTATCTTAATCCTTAGGGTATATCCGGACAATCTCGTCCATTAACCATATCAACATAGGATCAAAGCGGCATTCGTCACATATAGCGTAACTAAACCATCAATGGTCACATATACCAATATAGCTAAACGACATAGATCAATCATGGATGCGTAGCATGTAAATTACACGCAGTGCAATCAATACATGTCTATTTTCAACTAGTCCTCCTTAACTTTAATGAGATCAATACTTTAACATAATAAAAATATAATGAACTGAATTTCCATATATCTGATCAGATAAATATCCAAAATACTTTAATACATAAATGTGTCCAAAACTAAATAGCACCCAAATACATAAAATTCAAACTCCCACTATATTGCCATATTCTTAATTAAGATAACACCCATATGAGCAGTATGTTCATGAAAGATCCTGGGTGATAATACTTTTGTGAGCGGATCCGCTAATCATGGAGTTTGTCCTAATGTGCTATATGGACACTTAAACCATTCTGAATTCTTTCCTTCACAACTAGAAACTTTATGTCAATATCCTTTGACTTATACAAGTTTCTGTTGTTATTGGAATAAGTATTGTTGATTCATTGTCACACCGTAATTTGAGTGGTCTTTCAACACCCTTTCCTGTAGGCGTAGCCTTATAAAAAGATTTTGCAACTATATTCCATGAATAGATGCCTCACAACATGTTATAAACTTTGATATCATGGTGAAAAAAATTATGAGTGCAGTTTGACACTCATCCAAAATATATCTCCATTAGTCAGCATAACCGGATGTGTATCTCCTGCTGTGTTGGCATCCAACAAAATCAGAGTCGGAATACCTTATGATCTCCAGAATTATTCTATCTCCTACAAAGAGCATATAATTCCTTGTTCTCTATTAATTACTTAAGTAGTTTGGCTGCTACCAATGATCCATCCATATTTGCTTAAATATCTGCCTAACATTATAATATGTATGCAATATCCTGAAGCATACATACTTGAGCATACATCAGACTCCCTACAACTGATCATAAAAAAAAAATCTATTGTATTTTTTTAATTTTAAGGCTAACCTTAGGGCACTTGATTGAGACTAAATTTTTCTCCTTTAGCGACATGTGTCACCATAATTTGTATTAAATACTTTAATCGATATACAAAACCAGAAGATTATATTTCTACTCCCACTGAACTTGTAATGCACACAATCTTCAATGGTTTATCTCAAAACCAAACGAGATAATCACTTGGTAAAACTTAAAGTATCTTTGACGAGAAGCCTGTCTGAGTCCATAAATAGATTCTGTCAGTTTGCGAACCATATTCTTTGGGTCTTCTGACACAAAGTTTCTGGTTGCACCATATAAATTATTTCGTCAATGTTACCATTGAGAAATACCGTTTTGACATCCATTTGATGTAACTCAATATTGAAATGTACAACAAGTACTATGATTGGTTTAAAAGAGTCTTTTAAAGAAACCGAAGAGAAAGTCTCTTTAAAAAAAACAATCCCTTCCTCTTTTCTTGAGTTTGTTCCTTAGAAACAATTACCTTATCTTGAATGGGGGGTGCCTTTATGTTGTCTTGTTGAGGTAGCTCAACATCGACTTATAGAGGTAATTCGACATTATCTTATTGAGGCTCCAAATTCACTTCTTGATCAATGACAGGTGGAGAATCTTGCACTTGTCAAAAGTGATAGTAGGAATCGCAATCGATTCCTCCTCAAAGACAATGTCATTGACTTTTTTTCTTCCAAACTCAACATCCTCAAAAAATATTACACTTCTCGTCTAAAAGAAAATTCTCTAATTTTGTGTTTAGTACCATATGGTTCCATATGCAAGGTTTTTTTTATAGGATGCAATAGTTTCAAGTGATAATAGCATGTCATGAACATTTTAAAAAAAAAATAATACCAACATTATTTTGAATTTAAAGATAGATCAAACTTTATTGTTCCCAAATGAACAATGATAAATAGATTGTCAAACAAGAAAACTGAAACTAAATTTCGTCTAAAAGACGGTACAATAAAAGCTTTAGATAAAATTGTCTATCAAATTCAATAATAACTAATATCCAAAATTTGTCCTATTGCATCCACTTCTACCGATTGTCGTCTCCCACATAGATGTGTTTTTTACCATCAATTGGCTTTTGGTAGATCTGGCAATCCTTTCTTTACACGCCATGCGTGGTACTTTGTACATTCCTTCTTTACGGGTCCCGGCTTATCACAAAAGAAACAACCATTAGCCTCAGTTTGTTGTTTTTTTTGTACTGGACCCTTAGTAGCTTGTATTCTTTCACTTAGTGCCCTTACACTTGTCTTTAGGGGTGGTAGCCAAATTAGCACTTTCAGTTTTATCTTGCTTCAATCTCTCTTCTTCTTGTACACAGTACGAAATGAGCTCATTTAGAGTCCATTTTTTTCTTTGACACACTACAACAAAAAATCCTTTTAATGACAGCTAAAAAGCGCCATTAATGACAAACCATGACGCTTTTTTTTCAAAGCAACCGTTATGAAAACGGTTATAAATGTTTTTTAAAAGCGTTATAAAAAAACCATCATAAATAGTTTCTATAAAAGCGTTATGAATATTTAATATATAGTGCACAATTCAGGACTTTTGTAAAACGTTATGAATAGATAATATGTATAGGCTCAATGCAGCACATTTATAACACTTTATACTATTCAAATTAGCATATTATAACGCTCTATACTGCATATTATATATTACTTCCAAAAACTTAACATTATATATCACCATCTTTATTACATTTCTCAAATATAGTACATATCAACAACTTCATTACATTCTCAAAATAGAATATCCAAATACATACTATATTTACAACTACCAAAATTGTCCACATCAAAATTGGCCACATAACCAATAATCATGAAAGATCAACGACAGCCGGAACACCAGTAAAATCCTGAGAAAAAGAAAAGACAACCAAATCAGTCCATATAATTGTCAGGCCTTAAAATCAAATCTAATCATGAAATATCAGAGAAAAAAGAAAACAAACTAGGTCATGATAGGGATCAGGTATTTATCCCATATCTGGAGTAAACTTGACAGAATAATCTCTTAGAAAGAGTTTTCATGAAAATGGGAACAATCATAACATTATATAGAAACCATAAAAAACTATTACAGAGATTTTGCAAGAAAAAAACCAATTCCAACGACACCAATGCCTTTAAAAGGAAAGAAATCCTGAAGGAATGAGGAAGTTTCGATTTCCTCACCGTCTATCAAAACAAACACAATATAAAGGTATAGTTGGGGAAAGAAGCTAGCAACAGAACAGTTATCCTGCGTCCCAGCAACAACCACAATAAAGGTACATTTTAACATACGCACCATCAAAACTGTTGACAGGCTATTGAGAACAACTTTCAACATACGCACCATCAAAACTATTGAGAACAACTTCAAAACTGTCAACAACACCATAAAAAACTGTCAAGCAAAAACCCTGAAAAACAAAACATCAAACCATGAGATATAAAAATGTAAAATCAAATCAAAACTTTATAAGGAGTGAAAAATAAATTATAACTACACTTTGTCATATCCCTAAGTTTTTACTGTGATGGAATAAAGCCTATTTTGCCCCAATTCCAGCTTAGCATTCCAATCCTCTTATAAGCAAAGATCCATTGTCGAATATCAAGTGTGTTGTTCAACTCATAATCCTTTAGAATCATAGTACCTAATTAAATCAAAGAAAATAAATAAGCTTTCAATTAAATAAAAAATGTGGACAAATTATAAGTAAATTTCTTTTTTCCACTCATTAAAGCTCACATTTAGAAGATCAACAATTTTATCTCAAAGACATCATGTTAAGATAACATGTACAGTCCATTAGTGAAAAAACCTATAAAATATATACAGGAAATATGATACATGACAGGCTATAGATTTTTTATCTACCACAAAAAAGATGCAAAAAAAAAAACAATGCAGCACTCATGCCTTGTAACCCACCACAAAAAGAAGCAAAAAATGCAGTAGAGTAATCATGATTAGTAACATATTTGTTGTCTTGTAAACCTATTCGGGAATGTTTCGTGAATTCTGCTTAGTATAAACATGTTCCAGTTACCTAAAATCAATATAGTGACAATGGAAAGAATACAACAGGCATATTAATATGTAGAATATTCTACTGGAAATAAACTGAAAGTAATTGTAATATAAATTTTCGTCATTGTTAGTTGAAACCACAAACCACAATGGTTACATATAGAGAGAGCATAGTACATTTTAATAGCAACTCTTATGAACAATAAGAAAAGTACCAAAGTAAAATATACGTACAGAGCAACCAAGAATAAGGGTTATGTTGAAATGGAATGAATATGGGTAAGTTCATACTAGAAAAAGAGACTTAGAAGAAGAACACATATAACAGGACTAGAGGCATACACTTTCATATCAAGCTTGGATCAAATTGTAGGTATATGGAGAAATATGAACTGGCAAAGAGGCTTAATGGTTCGCTGCTATTAAATAGCTACATCTTGAATATATAATGAGATTCTTTAACAATATATGCCCCAACCTGCAAAACATGAGAAATATAATGAGATTCTACATGACAATAAACAGAAACCTCGTCAAGGAATAATTAAGGTTACAAAAGAAATGTTTATAATCATTGTGTACCGTTTTACTCAGTGTCATCAAGAGTATCCTTGATGCATCAACCTTTGCTGCCAGTCTTAAAAGAGTGCAGCCACCACAAAAATGATTCATATAGCTGAACATATATTTTTTTGGAATGGAGACCATTGGTAGTAAGAAATTAATGGGAATTTTTATCAACAACTATGACAATTGTTGGGAGGAAAAACAATTTTCAAAAGGTCATAACATCATAGGCAGAGTATTTATGAGGTCAAAATCTTGTAGTAGACACAAGCTACTACCACGTGATGCTAGAAATTTACAATAGTAGTTAGGCATCATACATCAAATAAAAGTTAGAAATTATAAACAATGTAAGCCTAAGCAACACTAAAATAGGTAAATTATGAGCTATCAAGCTATCATCGGTATGTAATGCATACAGATCCTCAATCTAATAAGCAGGACAGATTCTATGCAAGTATACAAGCTCAAAAACATAAGTCCTTCAGCATACCCGAATGACAGCAACACCACCAGAGAGCTTCGCAATCCTCTCATTAAAATGCTCGCTTTAGTATTATGCCCGCCCTCCTTTGCCCGATTTATGAAACTTTCAGCCAGCGACTCCAAAAAAAGCGACAAATTATCATTTCATCAAACATGTAATCTACAGATCAATTGGACAACCAGAGTGCCCGCTTAATCAAAATTTCCAAGTGATCGTTTAATTACGATCTGTCCGTGTCCTGACCGTGTACATGTCCGTGTCATATCAGATCATAACGGATAATCAATAGAGAGAGAGAGAGGGAGGGAGGGAGAGTTCTCACATAGGCAAGCAACCCTAGGGTTCAGCTGCTCGATCTCATTGGCGACCCTGAGGATCGGCACGATGGAGGCGAGGGAGGAGGGGACGAGCTCGCTGTCGACGGTGGCCTCCTCCTCCGCGTCGTCGAGCGTCGTCGGCTGCCTCGTCATCCTCCTGGACAGCGTCCTCCACGCCCCCACCGAGTGCCTGCGGCGCCATCCCGCTGCTGCTCGCCATTATTTCTTTTCCTTCCTCAACATCGGAGCTCCAGTAAGAAGAAGAAGTAGCAGTAGTAGTCATTGAGAGATCTCTCGGGGTCGGGACTTTTTCTTTTTCTGAGTTTGTGCTTTTGCTTTTTTGGTGCTTTTGCTTTTGGGATCGGAATAGGGATTAAGGAATCGGAAGTGAGTGGAGCTCTCTAATTCAAGAAAAATGGTGAGGAGAAAGATTAGAGAGAAAAATCGACGGAATGAAAAATTGACGGAACCCTAATTCTGAGCATGGGAGCGGAGGAAGAGGAAGGGGAGGAGGAGAGGGGAAATGGAACGAGAAGAAGGTATTTCGAACGCTTAATATTAATAAGTTTGCAAAATATTACAAATTTGCCACCGCTCTAAAATATTAATAACGTTTTGTTTATAAACGTTATAAAAAGCCCAGAATTAGCCCAAATCGTCATAGAAAAAAGGTATTTCGAACTTTGATAACGCTTAGGTATCAGGCGCCATCAATACGTCTTATCGAGCGTTATTAATATGCCTTTTTGTTGTATTGACAGTTGTAACTGACCTTGAACTGATTGTACTGTGTAGGAAGTGAGAGCAATACCAAATAAACGAGCAAGTCATCCGACAAGTCGAGCTTAAGTGCCTTAAGTTTTGAAGCAATATGAGACATGTACTCCCTTATGTTACCTTTGCCTTTATACTTCATGGTAATCAAGCGCAACAAAAGTATGCTTGTTTCCGCCTTATCATTCTTTGCAAATCGCTTCTCGATTTCAACAAGGAATTGTTTGGCATTAGTAACCTCATCAGATACTGCACCCATGAATGCCTCTGGAATACCGCGCTTTATGATCATTAGACTCATGCGGTTTGAGCGTTCCCACTTCTTGAAGTTCGCTCTGTCACCCAGATGAACCGTCATCCTTAGAAGTAGTAGGACGCTCAATCCTAAGTACAAGGTCTAGATCCAGGCAGTCGAGAACAATATAAATGTTCTCTTTCCAGTCCTTGAAGTTTGTCCCGTTAAGCATTGGAATTGAGTTCAGATTAGCAGATATTGAAGCAACACTAGCTGAAAAGAGAACAAAAATAAATAAACAATATGCTATAATTAATAACCAAAGGGTAAAATATAGTCAAACAAATTCAAAAATGGTGAACCCCATCTCAAGATACCAAGTACACATTAATATCAAGTCTTTGGACAGTGATATTAACCGCAAGTGGTACTCTTGGTGTAGTGATCAAACGTTGACAATAAGTCATGTCAAATAATAAGTCTATCTTTGGATCGGGTTATTATTCACATGTAAACCATATAATTGTCACACATTTATCACCACAAGTATGTGTGCAATTCGGCCAAGTATTAACCTTCCTTTGGGCCGGCTAATACCCGCATGAATATACACACACAAACATCCGACATCCCTTGTAGACTATGTACGCAAGAGAGGTCACTTTGGCGACATCTTGTTTCAATGAGTCTACTTAGAATATTTGACAACTATTGCTAGTCATAAAAGGCACCAAAAAATTGAATGTTGACTAAATTTTACAAAACTGAATCATGTCCAAACTTTATATTCAATATTCATAAGATTATTACTCAAATAAAGTAATCAAAAGCATAATCATGAATTTCAATTTGACAAAATTGAACATTAACATAATAAAATTCATGTAATAATCTATTGAAAATATGCATCCAAATATCCCAAAAAAACCGTAGACATTAATAACTCCAAAATCTATATCCAAACTGAACATATTTTGTTTAAACTGAGTATTAACTAACTCCAAAATATCACAAAGGAATTCGGCCAAATTAATAAATATGTAGGGTTGACTCTAGACAAACCCTCTTCAACCTTCTTAAAAAAAATCTTCCATGGTTATCCAAATATTACATCCCATATTTCGACTCGACATGGATCTTGGTGTTTCACGCTGTATTTAGAATATGTCTAATTTAACCAAAGTGCAACAGTGCATGCTTTATATGAAAATAATGGTCGTGATTCCCAAGTATATCAAATTTAATCAAAGCAAACTTGTAAAAGTCGAACTTCAGAAACCAAAAGCAATCTATTGGATTTAAAATAGAATAAAAAACCCCACAGAAAAATGAAGCACTTAGTTTTCAAATTTTAGTTTTAGTATCAAAACCAACTGGAAATAAGGAAATACAAGTTTGCACTATAAAAATATTTATAATCCAATACAAATTTTTGATTAAAACACCTTAAAATAATCCACATAATGTCAAATAATCACAAATGGAGCACTTAAGGCCGTACATGAGATGTGTATCAATATTATTAATATAATCTTCTCTTTCTTCTCATCTAAACATCCTTATGGCATAAAATAAAATCATCCACATTATAAGTTGGCTGCATCTTCAAACATCACAAAGGAAATCTAAACTGCATGCATGCATGTGATAATATGAAGTCAACGATGATCTTTCGATTTAAATATATTAAATGGAAGTTTTCGTAATGTTTCTATCAGGTATTCATAAAACTTTTGACCAAACAATCAACCCTAAATTAAATTAATAGGACGATTTAGGGTTTCTGAATAATAACAAAAATTTATTTTGAAACTTCAGACTCATGAATCAAACAATGAGGCTCTGTTTTAGGATTTAATGCCTGTTGATTCATGAGATGAAGAACAAAGCTAAATGGCGGAAGCGTACCTGAATCCATTGCTAGACTTGATGGATCTTGAAGCGAACGTCTCTTTTGTTGGGTTCGATCTTCCAACTTGCCACGACCCTTAATGACAAAGAGGAATCCGAATCCTTTGTCCCTCTCTTCTGTGATGGGGATGCAGAAAAGAAAAGAGAAAATATCTCTTTTGGTGGCCGTAGAAGTTGGGGACCATAACCCTAATGAATACACACACACACACACACAACACACACACACATATACACACACACACATACACACACACACACACACACACACATACACACACACACACACACACTACACACACACACCACACACACATACACACACACACACACACATATATATATATGTTAGTCCCGGGGCTTGATCAAAGATGGTAAAACTAATGCAATCGAGATCTACGATGATACGGACCAAATAGCCAGATTACAATATGAAGGAGGAAAATAGAGAAGAGAAGATCTCTCATTCTTTCTTGCAAACGTGTTGCAATTGGGACAGAACGAGTTACAAAATCTAGAGAAAGATGAGATGAAGAACAGTGCCGGGTGTCAAAACACCGTTGCTCAAAGCAAGATTCGCCCCACACGAATTGCTTTCAGGAACCAGCAAGTTTGAAAAACTTATGGAACGCTCGAATTCACCTCTGTTCTGACTCCTCGGATGGACTTGTAATGGCGACAGCAACTCCCTCTCTCTCTCTCCTTTTCTGACTTATAATTTCGTAGTTTCCCTCAAAGGAGGCCAGAAGAGAGTATAAATAGAGAGAGGGTGGAAACCCTAGCCGCCTCTTCAGTTATGGAAAGCTTCAATCAAATTTCAAAAAGATAGCAACGAGATTAATTCAAATCCTACAAAGACAGCAACGAAATTAATCACATTGAATCAGTCTTTCCATAACTGACTTGTAGTCTGCACAGTCAGCGGAGCCCTCCATGCGGTAGCAACAGCAGCAGCCTGGCCGCATGAGCCACATGGCCTCATGGCCGCATAGACCGCATGAGCCGCATGGGCCACATGGACCACATGAGCTGCATGGACCGCATGGACCGCATGAGCTGCATGAGCCGCATAGACCGCATGAGCCGCATGGGTCGCATGAGCCGCATGAGCCGCGTGGCCGCATGGCCGTATGAGCCGCATATGAGCCGTATGCCTCATAAGACCGCATGGCCGCATATGAGCCGCATGACTGCTGACGTGCTGAGTGCAAAGTGCGCCAACAAAATGCCACATTACGCCTCATGAGCCCATGAGCCCGAGTCCGAGTCCGAGTCCGAGTCGCTAAGCCCCTTTGGGGCTTAGCTCCAAATGGAATTAATCCAAGAGAATGACAAAAGCATTAATGCTTAATCCTTGGAGCCTTATTCTTACCTCCTAAAATCCCACATGGTTTCCTCCTTAGGGTCACCACCCCATGTGCATCTCAACAACACAACCAAGTATATATGTTGAGATAACTCATGGTGCATTTCCGATGTGAGACTAAAATTTTACAAGGCATGTTGAGAGCAAGCTCTCTCCATGTAAAGAAAGCACCAACAATCCCCCACATATCACAACATATATAGTGTCCAGGGTTGAGCGTTCCCCACAGTAACTGTCTTTTGCATTAGGATAGATGTCGCTGGCGACTTGAATCTTCCCGCATGGGTTAAATAACAATGTGATACAAGAATGGACTACGCCTTAAATTCTGCACCACAATTGTAATTCTTTCCACTCACAAAGTATAGTTACGTGTGCTTCTGGCTGCACATTAAAGGCCCTGTGCCAGCCTGGTTTCAGTGTATAATTTTGGGCGTCTACAAGTTTACCCTCAAGAGACGGCCTGATATCTCTTTCCATACACTATAGGTGAGTTCTTTATTAAAGAGACATGGCATGAAGCCTTGCGCTTCCTTGCGGTGCTACGCCGCTATGACATGGCCTGAAGCCGAGGTATTACCCCTACCTGAAACCTCATCGTAGTGTCATACTACTGTAGCATGAGGTCTCAGCCTCTTTGTAGTGCCAATCTATTCAGCATGAAGCCTAAGGCTTCCTTGCGGTGTTACGCCGCAACGACATGGCTTACAAGGCCGAGGCTTTACCCTACCTGGGTACATCGTGGTGTCGTGCCACTGTAACATGGGGCCATCCTCCCCTTTGTAGTGCTGTCTACAACTCTTTAATTACGTCATACAGTATTAGGCTACCTGCCTATTTGCGGTGCTACGCCGCTATGACTTGGCTTGTAAAGCCGAGGCATTACCCCAGACCTGGGAACCTCATGGTGGAGTCACCCCACTGTAGCATGGAGTTTCACTCTTTGTAGTGCTGCTCTACCGTGCTTCTATAAAGCACACCAGGCATTCACTCTGCCTGAGAACTCATTAAGGCGTTTAAGCCAACCTTCCACAGGATCTATTTTTTCTGCAGAGAAAATACATAGTAGACAACAGTTGTTATGGGTCCGTATCCCTTCCATGTTCCAGAGAACAAGTACCCACTGTTACTGATAGTTTCCCAGTCAGTGATCCTCCTTTGAACCAAAAGTTAGATGCCTAGTAGATTTCTCTTTGAACTAATAGCATAAAACTTTATGGTAGGATTACAAAGACACACTATCAGAATGCCTTCAAGTCTATTTTACAAGCTGTGTTATCGACCAATTGGCGCTTGAGGCCCTTTGTGAACGGTTCTGCTAGGTTCTCCTGACTCTGAACATCAATCACTGCAATTACACCTCTTTTGATAAGATCATGTACTGCCCTGTGCTTCAACCGCGCAGTCCTCTTCTTTCCGTTGAAGAGATCATTTGATGCCACTACCGCAGTCGCCTGGTTGTCACAGTATATCGGTATCGCCGGTATCTGAGCCCTAACCACTGGAAGATCATACATGAGCTCCCAAAGCCATTTGCTTCATCTGCTGCAGTTTCAAGTGCATAGAATTCAGATTCCATGGAGGAATGAAAGAGTATAGTCTGCTTCTTCGACTTCTACGATATAGCAGCTCCATCCAAGGAAAAGACATATCCACCTGTGAATCTCTCGCTTTCCACCTCTGACACTAGCTAGCATCACTGAAGCCTTCTACTACTGTCGAATACTCGTTGTAGTACAGTGCATATGTCTGAGTCTTCTTGAGATATCTCATCACCCGCTTCACAGCTTCCAGTGCGCAACCCCTGGGTTGCTTGTGAACCGACTCAGCATTCCCACGACGAAAGCTGTCAGGCCTTGTGGCAGTGGTTGCGTACATTAAACTTCCGATAATGCTAGAATACCCAGCTGCCTGACGCTTTTTCTCGAGTTTGGCTTCAGCTTCTGATCACACCTGTATGGCGTATCGATCCCTGGAAGATCCTTATACCCATAGCGTGTGAGCATTCTCAATGTAGTGAGATTGTGACAGCGCTACTCCAGTGTTTGTCCGGATGATCTTTATGCCCAAGATGACATCTGCATCCCCCAAGTCCTTCATACTGAACTTGGTTGAGAGGAACTTCTTTGTCTCCGTGACACATCATATATCTGTCCCTAGGATTAGCATGTCATCCACGTACAGACAAACAATGATCCTCTTCCATCAGCGAACTTTGTGTAAACACATTTGTCCGTCTCGCTGAGTCTGTAGCCGTTTGACCTAATAACTTTGTCAAACTTCTCATGAACATCTTAGGAGCTTGCTTCAAACCATACAATGATTTTACCAACTTGCAGACTTTGTCTTCAAGACCTTTGATGATAAATCTATCTGGCTGTTGCATGTAAATCTTTCGGTCAACTCCCCATTCAGGAATGCTGTCTTTACATCCATCTGATGTATCACCAACTTATGTATAGCTGCTAGAGCGATTAACATCCTGATGGTGGTCATCCGAGCTACTGGAGCGTACGTGTCAAAGTAGTCTATCCCCTGTTTCTGAGAAAATCCCTTGGCTACCAGCCTGGCCTTAAACTTGTCAATAGTTCCATCTGCCTTCATCTTCTTCTTGAAGATCCATTTACATCCGATGGACTTTCTCCTTCAAGTAGATCTACCAACACCCATGTGTTATTGGAGGTGATAGAGTCAAACTCGTCATTCACTGCCTCCTTCCAGAAGATAGCATCTCTGGTCTTCATCGCCTCATCATAGGTAAGCGGATCTGCTTCCACATGATAGGTGACAAAGTCATCTCCGAAGTCTTTAGGTCTCCTCGCTCGCTTTGCTGACAGCTCTGTGAGTTCTGGTACAAGAGTTGTTTCATCAACAACAGCTTCTTCTTGGACTACTGGCCATATGAGATTTCAGTCTCATTTGCACCTACATCATTTTCCGGAATGTCCGAAAGAATAATGTTTTTGTCTTTTGCAAACTTATCTTCAAAGTATTCAGCATCGCGAGATTCGATGATATGATTTGACTCAATATCAAGAAATCTCCGAGCATCACTCTTCTCGGCATACCCCAAGAAGATCGCCTTCGTAGTCCTTGTCCCCAGCTTCTGAATCTTCAGATCTGGGAGCTTCACATACGCCAGATGCCCCCACACTCGAATGACATTCAAGTTTGGTCTGACTTTGAACCAGAGTTCATGAGGAGTTATGTCCGAAGTTGCATATGGCACTCTATTCAGAATGAAAGTGGCCGTTAATACAGCTTCTCCCCAGTAGCATTTTGGAAGAAGACCTGCAGTAAGTAGCATTGAATTCATCATTCTGTTAATGTTCGGTTCTTCCTCTCTGCTACTCCATTGGATTGAGGAGAATATGGAGCAGTAGTCTCGCATATGATTCCATGTTCTTTGCAGACGATACGAAGTCATGAGACCTGTACTCCCCACCTCGATCACTTCTAACCTCTTGAGTTGTTGTCCAGTTGCGTTCAGCTTCGGCCCTGAACTCTCTGAACTTCTCGAAAGCTTCGTCTTTAGTTGAGCAAGTAGACGAACGCGTATTTTGAGAAGTCGTCGATGAAGGTTATGAAATACTTCATCCCGGCCTTCGTGGAGAAATGTTTGAAGTCACAGATATCGGAGTGTACTAACTCCAGAAGATCTGTGCTTCGATTGACCCGATGAAAGGGTTTCCTTGTGATCTTCATCTGAGCACATACTTCACACTTCTCCACCTTACCCCCACATTTGGAGATAAGTCCTAGACTAGACATTTTGTTAATTCTTTACAATGAACATGTCCTAGTCTATTATGCCACAACTCAAGAGAATAATCAGAAAATGCAACTGCATTAATGTCATCAAACTGATTGACAGCTGAATTTTAAACATTCCTTCGGTTTGATGAGCATTTCCAAAGTATGTTCCTTCTGGACATCACCATCTGACCAGCATTGATGTCCTCAAGCCTACGTTGCAGAGCAGGCTCCCAGAGATCAGGTCTTGGCAATCACCGGAACATGCTTCACATCTTGAAGCGTCAGAGTGTTCTCAGAAGTGAGTTTCAGCTCCACAGTCCCGATCCCCAGAACTTCAGCTTGGGCCTGGTTGCTATGACAACCTTCTCAGATATCGGCTGGTACGTGACGAACCATTCCTTGCCAGAACAGACATGGCAAGTCGCACTAGTGTATCCACCAGTCAGAGTCAACCCCCAAAGTTGTGACCTGTGCGATCATAGCAACAATGTTAGAAACCAATGAAACTTTACTAGGCTCACCTTTCTCTGATTGTTTAGGCTTGGATCTGCATTCACTCTTGTAGTGGCCTTTCTTGCCACAATTGTAACAAGTCACATGGGACTTAGTTTATGTTGCTGAATGAAGGACCCTTCACTTTTAGATTAGTGAAGTCCTTCTTCTTGGGATGAGAAGCCGCCTGCTTCCCATTGGGATCTCTCGTCTGCACTAGATTAGCTTTAGCCAACTGTTTGGACGAGTTCCACCTTCTGTTGGGAACGCATCTCGTCCTCAACATGAATCTCTTGAATTAGATCTCCCAAGCTAATGTCTAGCTTCTTTCTGAGCATCCTTGCATAGATGGTACTCTATCCAGCAGGAAGTTTTGAGACGATCCCTCCAACGACAAACTAGTCGGGAAGGGGCATCTCTTCGTCTTCCAGTTTGACGCAGCTTCAGAAATTCCTTCACCTGCGGCAACATAGACTTCTCGTCCTCAAAGAGCAATTTGTGATATTTTTCAACCACAAACATCTTGCTCCTGTTCCTATCTTCTTCATACAGTTTTTCTACAGACTCCCATATGTCTCTAGCAAATTCCTTTTTCGAGTAGGATTCTGCCAGGGAATCCTCCATAGCATTCAGGATGAGAGGCTGCAGATGCTATTTTCCCTTCTCCATTTGGCCTGGAGTTGGTAGCCGCATTGATTGCGGCAGTAGATCCAGGTCTGGAACAGAAGATTCTTCTTCCAACAGAACATGATCAACGTTTTAGTTGAAGAGTTAGATAAACCTTCCTTTCCATACTTGATAATGCTCTCCATCGAACTTTTTCAACTTGCAGTAGTCCTTGGACGAGAGAAGCATTAATGTTTCCATCTATAAGGATCTTGCTTTGAGAGTTAGTCCGGGCTGATTAAAGATGGTAAAACTGATGCAATCGAGATCTACGATGATACAAAGGACCAAATAGCCAGATACAATATGAAGGAGGAAAATAGAGACGAGAAGATCTCTCATTCTTCCTTGCAAACATGTTGCAATTGGGACAGAACGAGTTACAAAATCTAGAGAAAGATGAGATGAAGAACAGTACGGGATGTCAAAACACCGTTGCTCAAAGCAAGATTCGCCCACACGAATTGCTTCCAGGAACCAGCAAGTTTGAGAACTTGTGGAACGCTCGAAGTCACCTCTGTTTGACTCCTCGGATGGACTTGCAACGGCGGCAGCAACTCCCTCTCTCTCTCTCCTTTTCTGATTATAATTTTTGTAGTTTTCCTCAAAGAAG
Source organism: Iris pallida (assembly GCA_029216955.1). Taxonomy (NCBI): domain Eukaryota; kingdom Viridiplantae; phylum Streptophyta; class Magnoliopsida; order Asparagales; family Iridaceae; genus Iris; species Iris pallida. The sequence goes on from JANAVB010019624.1 coordinate 61,739, forward strand.
GCCAGAAGAGAGTATAAATAGAGAGGGTGGAAACCCTAGCCGCCTCTTCAGTTATGGAAAGATTCAATCAAATCCCAAAAAGATAGCAACGAGATTAATTCAAATCCCACAAAGATAGCAACGAAATTAATCGTATTGAATCAGTCTTTCCATAACTGACTTATAGTCTGCACAGTCAGCGGAGCCCTCCATGCGGCAGCAGCAGCAGCCTGGCCGCATGAGCCGTATGGTCTCATGGCCGCATGGACCGCATGAGACGCATGGGCCACATGGACCACATGCCGCATGGACCGCGTGGACCGCATGGACCGCATGAGCCGCATGGACCGCATGAGCCGCATGGGCCGCATGGCCGCATGGCCGCATGAGCCGCATGAGCCGTGTGGCCGCATGGCCGTATGAGCCGCATATGAGCCGCATGCCACATAAGACCGCATGGCCGCATATGAGCCGCATGACTGCTGACGTGCTAAGTGCAAAGTGTGCCAACAAAACGCCACATTAAGCCTCATGAGCCCATGAGCCCGAGTCCGAGTCTGAGTCGCTAAGCCCCTTTGGGGCTTAGCTCCAAATGAAATTAATCCAAGATAATGACAAAAGCATTAATGCTTAATCCTTGGAGCCTTATTCTTACCTCCTAGTAAAATCACCCACATGGTTCCCTCCTTAGGGTCACACCCCATGTGCATCTCTCACACAACACAACCAAGTATATATGTTGAGATAACTCATGGTGCATTTCCGATGTGAGACTAAAATTTTACAAGGCATGTTGAGAGCAAGCTCTCTCCATGTAAAGAAAGCACCAACAATATATATATATATATATATATATATATATTATATATATATTATATATATATATATATATGTGTGTGTGTATGTATATATATACACACACACCTATATATATATCACACACACACACACACACACACACACACATATATATATATGTGTGTGTGGTGTGTGGTGTGTGTGTGTGTGTGTGTGTGTGTGCGTTTTGATATTGCTAATTTGGCTCCTCATCAAATTTTAATTATCTCCGGTATCTACACATTAATTCCATGACAATTATACCCTTAAGCCAATTTTCAAATAGACCATTTTAATTTGGCTTAATTATTTAGATAGCCCACACAATTAGTTTTACATGTGTGGCCCCATATTACTGAATAATCCAACACTCAATTCATCATTTTCCAACAACGAAGTTGGATAATAAAAGTTGTGATATGAAACAGAACTATGAGGCCTTTAGGCATGTCTGCTTGCAGGTTTGCAGTACAAGGGAAACCAAAAGCTGCAACGGACCTAGTAGGAGCAGTTGGGGCATATCCATTTGATCTTCATGAAATTGAACTTGTAAAGAAAGATAACTAGCCTTCAAGAGGTATTCATAAAAAGAGTCAATACTTGTGTCAATTCGAGCATCTATTTAATCTTCATGAAATTGAACATGTAAATGAAGATAACT
>JANAVB010019625.1:0-46707 GCA_029216955.1 Iris pallida
TTGAGAGAGAGAGAGAGAGAGAGAGAGAGAGAGAGAGAGAGAGAGAGATAGAGAGAGAAGAGAGGAGAGAGAGAGAGAGAGAGAGAGAGAGAGAGAAAGAGAGAAAAGAGAGAGAGATAAAGAGAGAGAGAGAGAGAAAAGAGAGAAAAGGAGATATAAGATAGAGAGATGATATAGAGATAGAGAGAGAGAGATATATATAGATAGATATAGAGATAAATATATATATATATAGATATATAGAGATAATACATGTATTCACAACACATACCTACTCTTAATTCTAACAAATGGTTGTGTGTGTGTGTGTGTGATACTGTAGGTTACTGAAGTGAGTCAAAACTGAGATTAAAACCATCAAAACTCAACCTGGTATGCCTCATTTTAATATACCCTTATATACATATAAACAAATAGAAAAACTAGTATATCCATATATATATGCTCATTTGGAAGAAATGACACATGGTTGGAAATAGTTCTAATGAATCAAAAAAATCTTGGATTAATTCCCCCTCGATTCATTCTCAACATATATGCTTGCAATGGGATTCAACGGAGTCTTACTTATATATATATATATATATATATATATATATATATATATATATATATATATATATATATATATATATATATATATATATATATATATATTATAATTACATATATACATAGCTACAAAGAGGCAATCGCGCGTGTTCCGTTTCGCCATCCTGGCACGTGGGGGAGTCATCTTTGGGCCAGCTGGATTTATGGTCGGATGTCGGGCGGCCCATGCAGGGAGGATATAGCGTTCCAGGTTCGTGTCTGGACGGGCAGACGGGGCCAGAGCGGGGTATTTGCCCCATCGCTTTACCGGATCTTCCTATCATTATCCATAGTCAGGTGGGACAAGGTGTCTTAGCGGATGGTTCTGCCACTTTAGATCGCAGCTTAGTGGTGTGGGAGGAGCCCGTCCTTGGCCCCATCTGCGTTTGGGGTGATGTTTCCTCACAGAGGGATGATATGGTTTCTTTGTCCGAAGATAGAACTTCCATTATCCTACCGGAGGGACGTGATGAGGGCTGGCAGATGGTACCTTTCAAAAAGGCGACGGGTAAGAGTAGGAAGTCGATGGCGCCTCAGTCGGATCGTCTTCTTCGATCACATCCATCCCGGGATAGGCGGGACCCCCAGAGGGTCCATGGTTAAGTTCCTTATTTGGAATGTTCGGGGGACGACGAACAGACCTACTTTATGCCGTCTCAGGTCCTTGTGTCGGACCAACTCTATCCAGATTCTTGCTATTATTGAGCCCAAGGTGATATCCTCTAAGCTCCTTTCTTATCAATTGAGGTTGGGTTTTGATTCTAGTTATCGCAATGAAAAGGGTAATATCTGGTGTTTTAGCAAGTCGGGTACTGGGCTCAACTGTATTGATTCCTGTGATCACGCTATCACGATACATCTATCTCTGAGATGTTTCTCGGATCCGTTACGGTTGTCTGTTGCTCATGGTGCAGGAACACGTTAGGAGAGAAGGCGTCTATGGCGGCACCTCCTGGACTTCCAAGCCAAGGACACTGCCTTGCCTTGGGCTGTAGGTGGGGATTTCAATATCATTGTTTCTCCGGACGAGAAATTTGGAGGCCGACCTCCTGACACGCTGGCCATTGCAGACTTCCTCGACCTCCAGTTGGCGGCTGGGCTCTCTGATGTTGGCTTCAGAGGGAGTACTTTTACTTGGGTGAATGGTCAGTCTGGGGTTGACCGGCAGAGATCCCGCCTTGATCGGGTGTTGGCGACGGGTTCGTGGCTAGATGGAGTCCAGGTATTCTGCGAGCATCTTAACCGGGCAGAATCTAATCATGCTCCTCTCTTGATATCCTGCCAGGCAGTTACTTCATTCCAGCGTCGAGGTTTCCGTTTCCTCGACTTTTAGACATCTCACCCTGATTTCCATACGGTGGTTGCCCGGGCTTGCGAATCCTGTTGGCATTATTATGCGTTAGAGCGTCTGGGCATGCGCTTGAGGACGACGGGACAGGTCCTGGCCGGCTGGAGCAGATCTACTTTTGGAAATATTTTTCAGGAGGTCCGTCAGGCAGAGGACGTTACCTTGGCGGCAGAAGAAGAATAAGAACTTCATCCTTCGGAGAGGGGTAGGGCTTCCTGGATGGAGGCTGTAGCCAGACTGAAGCAAAAGGTCCAGGTTGAGGGGTCTTTCTGGAAACAGAAGGCCATACTGAAATGGGACCTGGAAGGAGATAAAAATACTCGATTTTTTCATGCGTGCACCCAGAGTAGGCAGAGGAAGGCTGCTATCCAGAAGATTATTCGTGCTGATGGTACAGAAACAGGCTCTGATACGGAGGTGGCGACGGAGGCTTCATTATTCTACTCTAAGTTGTTCCGAGCTGAGCCTATCACTGATGATGAGGACTTTCTCGATGTCATTCCCAGTATTATCTCTGGGAAGGACAATTCTGATCTTGTCCGGTGTCCGGATAGATCAGAATTGCTGGAGATAGTTCGTGGGATGGACCCATCTAGCGGAGCCGGGCCTGATGGTTTTTCTGGGAGATTTTTCTCTTCTTGTTGGGATATTATCGCTGCTGATGTGGAGGAAGCCATTGGTTCTTTTTTCTTTGGTGGTCGCCTTCCGGCTTCTATATCTGATACCTTCTTATTCCTCATCCCCAAAGTTGAGCATCCTAGGAATCTTTCAGATTTTTGCCCCATTAGTCTTTGCAATTTCTGTAACAAGATTATTTCCAAGATTCTTGCTTACAAGTTACAGGAAATTCTTCCAAAAATTATTTCACCGGAGCAAAGTGCTTTTGTTAAAGGGCGTGAGATTGTTGACAATATAATTATTGCCCAGGACATGGTGGCATCTATGAGGGAACCCAATCATAGTTGCAACGTGGCAAACAAGCTTGACATGCAGAAGGCTTATGACAGAGTTAATTGGCATTTCCTCTTGCGGGTTCTTCGGAGATTTGGTTTTGATGAAGCCTTCTGTGATATCATTTATCGTCTCCTGGCGGACATCAGGTATGGGGTTCTTCTCAATGGAGCTCCTACAGATTTCTTTCCGGCGACTAGAGGGATCCCTCAGGGGGATCCTCTTTCCCCCGCTCTATTCATTATTGCTGCGGAGGTGCTTTCTCACAACCTCAAGCTTCTGCAAGACACAAATCGGAGATCTTCTTTTCATACTCTGATAGGGGGACCGCGTATCTCGCACTTGGCCTACGCGGACGATGTTCTTATTTTTACTTCGGGGGATATCTCCGGCTTGAGAGCTCTTCAGAAGGTGTTGCTTCGTTATGAGGATGTATCTGGTCAGAAGATTAACTATTCCAAGTCTGCCTTTTATACTGCGACTCCATTGGTCGAGGCTCGTGCACGGACTATCTCTTCTTTATTTGGTTTTTATACCGATTCTTTGCCTCTTACTTATTTGGGCTGTCCGTTAACGTGCGGTAGAAGGAATACGGGGCTGTTCAGGGATCTGCTTGATAAAATAAGATCGAAGCTTACGGGATGACAAAACAAAATTCTATCTCCTGGGGGCAAGCTGGTTCTTATTAAGAATGTTCTGATATCTATCCCTATGTATACTTTGGCCGCATGCTGCCCTCCCAAAGCCGTTATTAGGGCGATTGAGAGAATGTTTGCGGCATTCTTTGGGGTAGTAAGGATGGTGTCGCTAAGAGGAGTTGGTTGGCGTGGCGGTTTGCTACTCGAACTAAATCTGAGGGGGGTCTTGGGATCAAGTGTCTGAAGGATATTATGGATGCCTTCTCTATGAAATTATGGTGAAAGTTGAGGCATGGGAAGGGACTTTGGGTGGAGTTAGTTAAAGCAAAATATTTTCGTAAGCGTCATCCATGCGATGCTTTCGTAACGTCCAAGAGTTCTCCCATTTGGCGACGGATTTTGCGGGGAAGGAAATTGGCGGAACCTCATATATCTTTTAGACTTGGTCGTGGGGAGGGCTCGGCAAGGTGCGAAGCATGGATTCCGGGAGGCCCTCGGCTGGGTCGTGTTGCTGATCCGAGGGTCGATGGTGTGGCTACAGGGGCCAGGCGTGGAGCGAGGAGACGGCCGCGGGGGCGGGTGCGGGTCCAGGAACTGACGTCTGGGATTCCTGGGATGGCGGGCAATTCTCCGGCTTCCGGGGGGACGGGCGCTGAGGTGGCGGATTCTTTCCAGCTTCGGGCGCATCCCTCGGGGCGGGTAGCGGCGGGTGGTGGCACTAGAGAGCTTCGACGGTCGGCCAGACTGGCCGGGAGGGTGGTGTTCCATCCTCATCGACCGGTGATTGTGAGGGCTCTATCGGACAGGGAAAGAAAGATCCGGGATTCTAGGGTGAGGAACTCGGACAATGGAGGTCCTGATATCCGATCGTTCTGGTCTGCCGAGGGTTGGAATTTGCCTCTGATTTCGGTGCACTTTGGGGAGGAGGCTGTGCGGCGCCTCATTACGGCAAACCTGACTTGCACTCCGGTGACTGATTCCTTTGTTTGGGGTGATCGGCAAGGATCTTTCTCTCTGGCAGCGGCATGGAGGTTGTGTCGAGTTCATCATCCACTTTCTCCTTTATTTTCTCATATTTGGGGCCAATGTATTCCAGTGAAGTGGAGCATTCTGATGTGGCGGGTCTGCCACAACTGACTTCCCACTGATGACAACATTCAAAAGATTGGCTATCATATGGCATCCAGGTGTCATTGCTGTCAGGACGGGCATGTGGAGACACTTCAGCATACTTTCTTCCACGTGGGTCTTGCCTTGGAGGTTTGTTCCGTCTTCCGGGGTTTCTTCAAGGCTCGGATGCACCGTAATTTTTTGGTCTTCCTTCAAAGGTGGTGGCGTGGCCCGGACAGTCACCATAGGAGATCCTTGGCCGGTGTGATTATATGGGTGCTTTGGAAAAATCGGAACAAGCATCGCTATGAGGGGCGTAGTGCTGGTGCTGCTTTCTTGGTCCGGGAGGTAAAACGGCAGTTTCAGAAGTCGCTTTCGGGTTGTCGTCATCTTCCGCCTATCCCGCAGTGGGCATGGAGTAGTGTTTTTCTTTGCTTTCTTTTCTTTGTTACCATTTGAGGTTGGATGTACTCATTACCCTCTTTTCTAATAAAGGTAACGGTTCCCAAAAAAAAAAGAAAAAAAAGAAAAAATATACATAGCTACAAAGAAATATATACATAGCTACAAAGAAAATATAAAAAATATATACATAGCTACAAAGAAAAGCACATATGCTCATAATTGATAGAAAAATATGAAATAAATCCAAGAGTTGGTTCTCACAATTTCAAAACCTCATATACATACTAAAAACTCAGATTTTACAAGTTAAATTCCTAGTAAACAAAATATCATATTCAAACTCAAATTTGCATTTAAAGGAAAAACCCATTTTTCACACAACGACCCAAAATGAGATATACACAAAATGAACCCGCGAAACTCGGCATACACGTTGGTCTCAACCTACGTGATGCAATCGGGTACTCCCGGGTCCAAAATCATGTCCGTGTCTTGTCCACAGAACGCGTATCGAAAAACCCGATACCGCGTGACAACGTGCACGTATGCGCGCGTTCTCGCTCGATTGAGCGCCGCACACACAACAAAAAGCCCCGTGCTCGTGCACGTAGCTAGGGGGGTCCTGGGGTATGTCTAGGACATGGAAACACAGTGACATGTCACGTCGAGGCGACGCACGCAACCCCGCACACACGCGCGGCCTGCTGCGCGTGCGCGCGCCCGCGCGTGCCCTCGTGCGCGCGGTTCAGCCTCCGTGGCTCGCTCGTCGGGCCACGCCACGACTCGGGGTTGGTCCCTCGGGTAGTCTAGGTATAGGTCGACGCATTCCAGGTCCTAGAACGGGTCCTCGTCGCGTCAAGAGCGCGTGCGAAGTCTGTTTCAGCGACAAAAATCAGCCCGAGTGCACATTGCGGCTGAACGATGCACGTCGGAGTTCTTCGCGCTCGCTCAACGAGAAGCCATGAAATTTTAGGAGCATGGGGGCAAAGGTTGCCCCCACGTGATCAATAAATTTTAGGTGAAAATAAGGTCTGTGCATCGAGACACAACACTCTAACGGCAGGGCATGCACGGCCTCGTGCACGGGATCCGTGCACGTGCGTCCGATGCCCGAAACGCCGCTGAAAAGTCATCGATTTCAAATATGTCTTCACAAAAGTTTCTAAGAATGATATTATCTAAACGTCCATGAAGACAGAATCAAAAAATACTAATTTTCTATCCTAAGCGGCATTTCGTCGAATACGTGCCGTAAAGGACCGACACGCGTCCGATACCGCTATCAAACGAAGTCAAAACCCAACCAAACTTTATGGGCAAGTCTAGGACACCTATATGGGTGCAAAAATGAAAGAAATTTCAGAATAACTATGGTAGAAAAGGGTTTACCTATTGAGTGTCGAAAACTCAATAAATAGAGTCCCTCGGTTGTCGTGTCGGTCGATTCCCCTCAAGCAATTGCCTCTGCCTCCTCACTAGCAATGCTCCAGCAGATCCTTCTCTCCTAGACGAGTGCAATGGAGTTCGTTTGGGGAGAAACGGACTCTGGATGAAAAAAATAGGATTTTTTTGAGGATGAGATATACTAGGGTTCACTTGTGGAGGCTAAACTTCACAAATAAAAAGCGAGGGGAGGGTGTACTACTGTGGGCGGCCAGGATGGAGGTCTCTAGGGTTAGGGTTTCACTTGGGCCAACTCTCTCTTAAGTAAGAATAAGGCCCAAGTCAAAAAGGCTAAAAAGGCTTACATGCAAAAGGCTTAAAAACCAATTAAAAGCCTTCTAAATTGGATCCAAGCCCTAAATGAATTCTAATAAGTAAAAAAAAATAATTTCTAAGACATGTTTAGGCTCCTATACAATGTCCACTAAGGTTAAACCAGTTGCTAGCACAACACAAGTCAAAGTATCTAGAAAATCACAAAATGGCCAAAATGACTAAAATGACTAAAATACCCTTTCTATGAAAAGTGGATGCTATATTATTATATATGTTCTTTGCACTTATTGGTGATGTTGGGGAAGGAATGTAAAGGATGTGGAGGCTGTGAAGGTGGGAGTTTGATAGATGTAGGTATGGGAAATTGGATGGAAGAAGACACCAATTATCCCCTAAATTGGGATATCCTGCAAGGAGACTTCATATTGCATGCTCTTCCCTTTGTGCATGTATGTGCACATGCACAAATATATTGATTAATAGATTGTTTCTTACATGCACCTGTTGTACAAAATGCTTAAATTGAGATATCCTACAATAAGACTTCATCTTTGTTTCAAAATGTTTAAATTGAGCACTTAACATACTATTAGCATTCTATCTTTTGGCTGCAACATCAATGTCATCTTAAGCTGTTTGACTATCTATATATGAGCAATCACATATTCCCCTTTAGGAAGTTATTGGTGGCATCTTCTGAAGATGAGACAATAATATACACCTTACATAGTTCAGACATGTGCAATGGTGACTGATTGATGCACTCGTTATGAGTGGCAGGGTTGTAGCAGGAGTTTCTAGAAAAATAGGACCAGGGATATACTTAGACCTTATAGATTGGACAAAAAGAAAGGATATGCTAATTTCTAAACTTATTGAGGAGATGACTCTTATTGATAAAAATGAGAAGGATTTATTTAGCTGAAACCAAAACTTGGGATAACGGCTATGTTGTTATTTTATCATATTGTATGTCAACGATTTATTCATCAGCCTCTTATCATTAGCAATTGTACATATGAGACGGTCATCTTTCTTTTGACCCTACTGCCCCTATCGTACTGCCTCTTACTTTGACGGCCCTCCTTGACATGATGATGCCAGAGCAGCTGCGCCAACTTCCAGGCCATGTCTTGGAGGGATTGCGGCCGTACTTGGTGGACGAGTATATGAGACGGGCGCAACAGGGATTACCACCACCAGCGGACGATCGCACCTTCCATCGTTGATGTTTGTATTTTTGGGATTATTTTGTTTGTAAATATTGAATATTGAATATTTGTGTTTAGATATTGAATATTTGTGTGTTTTGTGTGAACAATTTGAATGCTTGGGATTATTTGTGTGTTGGAATTGTTTTTGTTTTGTATATTGGAATTGTGTATATTGGAATTGTGTATATTGGAATTGCTTGGGATTATTTATGTGTTTTGTATATTGGAATTGTGTATATTGGGAATGCCCAGTTTTACACTATTTTTTTCAAAAATTTTCCATCTACCGACGGACTGTCGACCAATTACCGACGGACTATCCGTCGCTAACTAGGGATTCCTAGTTAGCGACGGATGCGCGACTAAAAGCCGACGGATTATCCGTTGCCAAGGTTCTGGAATTATGAATAATTCACAGAATCGGGTCGACGGATATTCTGTCGGTATTCCGTCGCGAATCCGTCAAAACTTATTGACCATTCGCGACTGATTGGCGACAGAATTTGCGTATCAGAATCTCTCTGATACGCATTTACCGACCAAATAGCGACGGATATGTCCGTCGGTAAGTGATACGTCATTACTTCTTTTGTTACATGATTTGACGGTAATCCGTCGGCGAGTCGTCGCAAACTGCACGAGTATGGTTGACGGCAGTCCGTCGCTAATTCTTCGCTAGGCGACAACTTGCCGACGGATTGTAGTTAGCGACGAGACTTTTTTCGACGACCTTTTTTAACCAATATCCGTCGACAATCCATCGGTAATTACATTTACCGACGGATTTTTGACGGATATAGCCGTCGCTAAATCGATGATTTTTTGTAGTGACCACGTACCAACCTGTTTCTGAGAAGGTTATGGTGGCAAACCTGACACAAGCTGAAGTACTCGGGATCGGGACGGTAGTATTGCACTGACTTCGGGGAAGTCGCTGACGCTTCAGAATGTGAAGCACGTACCTGCTATAGCCAAGAACCTGGTCTCTGGAAACCTGCTCTGCAACGTATGCTTAAGGATGGACATTAACACTGGTTAAGTCGTTATGTCCTATAAAGGAACATCTTCGGGAAGGCCTTTTGCACCGAAGGGATGTTCAAACTTCAACTTGTAACTCCTATGGAGACAGTGAATGCAGTTTCTTTTGGTTATTCTCTTGAGTTATGGAATAATAGACTAGGACATGTTCATTGTAAAAGAATAAACAAGATGTCTAGTCTAGGGCTTATCTCCAAATATGGGGATTAGGAGTTGGAGAAGTGTGAGGTCTGTGTGCAGACGAAGATCACAAGAAAATCGTTCAAGCAGGTAAATCGAAGTACATATTTTCTGGAGTTGGTGCACTCAGATATCTGTGACTTCAAACAGTTCTCCACAAAGGCCGGGATAAAGTATTTCATTACTTTCTTCGACGACTTCTCAAAGTACGCGTTCGTTTATCTGCTCAAGTCTAAAGATGAAGCGTTTGAAAAGTTTAAGGACTTCAAGGCTGAAGCTGAGCGTCAAACCGGACAACAACTTAGGAGACTCAAAAGTGATAGAGGTGGCAAGTATATGTCTCATGAATTCGTATCATTCTGCAGAGAATATAGAATTATCAATGAGACAACTGCTCCGTACTCCCCTCAATCAAATGGGGTTGAAGAAAGGAAGAATAGAACGTTAACAGAGATGATGAACTCAATGCTATTGACTACGGGTCTTCCAAATTGCTTCTGGGGTGAAACAATGCTTACGGCTACGTTCATATTGAACAAAGTGCCATATACAACTTTGGAAGTCACACCTCATGAACTCTGGTTCAAGGTCAGACCCAACTTGAATATCATTTGAGTGGGGGGGTGTTTGGCATATGTGAAGCTTTCAGATTTGAAGATTCAGAAGCTGGGAACAAAGACTATGAAGACAATATTCCTGGGTTATGCTGACAAGAGTGATGCTCGGAGGTTCCTTGATATTGAGTCAAATCATATCATTAAATCTCGCGATATATAATTCTTTGAAGATAAGTTTGCAAGGCACAAGAACATTGTTCTCGTAGACATTTCGGAGAACAATGTGAGTGCGTAGGAGGCTCATGTTCCTTACAAAGGGGTAGTCCAAGAAGATGTTGTTGCTGCAGAAACAACTATTGAACCAGAACTCACAGAACCTGTATCTAAGCGAGTGAGGTGACAAAAGGACTTTAGAAAGGATTTTGTCACTTATTATGTGGAAGCAGACCCGCTTACCTATGGTGAGACGATGAAGACCAGAGATGCTGTCTTTTGGAAGAAGGTTATTAATGATGAGTATGACTTGATAACCTCAAACAATACGTAGGTATTGGTCGATCTGCCTGAAGGAGCAAAACCAATCGGATGTAAATGGATCCTCAAGAAGAAGATGAAGGCCGATGGAACTGTTGACAAGTTCAAGGAAAGATTAGTTGCCAAGGGATTTTTTCAGAAGCAGGGGATCGATTATTTCGACACATATGCTCCAGTAGTGCGGATGACGACCATCAGGATGTTGATTGCTCTGAGCGCAATTCACAAGCTGGTAATCCATCAGATGGATGTTAAGACCGCTTTCCTGAATGGTGAATTGACCGAAGAGATTTACATACAACAGCCAAAAGGATTCGTCGTCAAGGGCCTCGAAGACAAAGTCTGTATGTTGGTAAAATCTCTTTATGGTCTGAAGCAAGCTCCCAAGATGTGGCATGAGAAGTTTGATAAAGTCATAAGATCAAACGGCTACAGGGTCAGCGAGACGGACAAGTGTGTACACAAAGTTCGCTGATGGAAGAGGAGTTGTTGTTTGTCTATACGTGGATGACATACTGATCTTGGGTACAGATCTAGCAAGTGTCACTGAGACAAAGAAGTTCCTCTCATCTAAGTTTAACATGAAGGACTTAGGGGAAGCTGATGTTATCCTGGGGATAAAGATCATCCGGACAGAAACTGGAGTGGCATTGTCACAGTCTCATTACATTAAGAAGATTCTTATACTCTATGGGTATCAGGATCTTCCAGGGATCGATATACCATATAGGTGTGACAGGAAGCTGAAGCCAAATCCAAGAAAATGCGTCAAACAGTTGGAGTATTCAAGTATCATTAGGAGTTTGATGTATGCGACTACTACCACAAGGCCTAACATAGATTTTTCTATAGGGATGCTGAGTCGATTCACGAGCAATTCAGGTATGAAGCACTAGAAAACTGTGAAGAGGGTTATGAGATACCTCAAAAGGACTCAGAAGTATGCATTGCACTACTGCGGAGATCCAAAAGTAGTAGAGGGCTTCAGTGATGCAAGCTGGTGCTCAGAAGTAGAGAGTGAAAGGTCCACAGGAGGATATGTTTTCTTCATGGGTGGAGCTGCTATATCGTGGAAGTCGAAGAAATAAACTATATTGTCTCACTCTTCTATGGAATCTGAGTTCTATGCACTTGCGGCTGCAGCAGATTAAGTAGAATGGCTTCGGGAGCTCATGTATGATCTTTTATTGGTTGGTGCACAGATACCGGCGGTACCGATATATTGCGACAACCAGGTGACTACAGCGGTGGCATCAAATGACCTCTTCAATGGCAAGAAGAGGACTGTGCGTCTAAGGCACATGGCGGTAAATAATCTTACTAAAAGAGGAGTCATTGCCATAGTGGATGTTCAGAGTCAGGAGAATCTGGCAAATCCGTTCACCAAAGGTCTCAAGCACCTGTTGGTTGAAAATACAGCAGGTAAGATGGGCTTGAAGACACTCTGATATTATGTCTTTGTTATTCTACTAAAAAGCTTTATGCTATTAGTTTAAAGAGAAATCTACTAGGCATCTAGCTTTTAGTTCAAAGAACGACCATTGACTGGAAGAATATCAGGAGCAGTGGGCAATCCTTTGGGATATTGCGGGATTATTAACCCAGAACCACTGTTGTCTACTGATTGTTCTTTGCAAAGAACAAAGTCATGCGGGAGGATGACTTGGAAGCCTTAATGAGTTCTCGGACATCTGGGATGTCTGGCATGCTTTACAAGAAGTACGGGTAGCACAACACTACAAAGGAGCGTAGTACTCCATGCTATAGTGGGGTAACACCACATGAGACACCTAATGAGGGTAAAGCCTCGGCTTCGGGCTAAGTCACAGCGGCGTAGCACCACACATAGGCAAGAGGGCCTAATGCTGTATAATGAAGAGTGGTAGGCAACACTAAAAAGAGGCTAGGTCTCATGTTACAGTGGGTGACATCACATGAGGCAATGCCTCGGCTTTGCAAGCTATGTCACGGCGGCGTAACACCGCAAAGAAGCAAAATGCTTTATGCTGGGTAGTTTGGCACTACAAAGAGGTTGGGCCTCATGTTATAGGTGGTATGACACCACATGAGACAGTGTCTCGGCTTCGGGCCATGTCATAGCGGTGTAGCACCGCAAGGAAGCAAAAGGCTTCATGCCAAAGACTCTTTAAAAGAACTCACCTAAAGTGTATGGATAAAGATGTAGGCCGTCTCTTGAGAGAAATCTTATAGACATCTAAGATACATACACCAAAACCAGGCTGGCACAAGGCCTTTAATGTGCAGCCAGAAGTGCAATTGATGTCATTATGTGAGTGGAAAGAATTGCAGTTATGGTACAGAATTCAAGGCTTAGTCCATTCTTGTATCATGCTGTCATTTAACCCATACGGGAAGATTCAAGTCATAGCGACATCTATCCTAATGTATGATGGACAGTCATTGTGGGGAACGCTCAACCCATATATAGAGATATGTAGGGGATTGTTGGTGTTTTTGCTTGTTGTTGTTGTTTTGCTTTAGAAACTAGAAAGATAGTTCCATATTGGAAAAACCAAATGGATGTTATCTCTATATAAAGCCTTGCTTGTGTTGAGAGATCACATGAAGTGTGGAGAGGCACATGGATGCCACGTGGGAGCATTTTTCGAGTGGAAAGAAGGCTAAACCAACAAAGAAGCATTAATGCTTTTTGTCATGCTCATAGAATAATTTCTCTATGGAGCTAAGCCCCGAAGGGGCATAGCGACTCGGACTCGGAATCGGGCTCAAGGGCGCAAAGTGGCGCTTTGTTGGCACACTTTGCAATTAGCACGTCAGCATCGGTGCATGGCGCCTTATGTGCAGTTGATGCGCTCGTGCACTCATCTTCTGCACGAGTCGTATGCGTAGCTGCATGCGCAGGGGCTGCGCAGGTGCATGTACAGGAGTTGCGCAGGAGTCGTGTGTCACGACCCGCACCCTAGAGTTAGGGCACGAGAACGTAACGACGCCCAGCCTACGCCGCAGTGTCGGCGGTAGAACGCTGTCCTAGGTCACAACATCTAACAATATAAAGCTAAGCAGTTTATACTCCCCGAATGGGGGTGACATAGCAGATACAAATTCAATCACATCTAAGGTAGAACATGATAAGGATAGATAAAACATGAAATCTAAAATAAATGCAGGAGATAGAAGTCTAAGTGTCTAAGATACATGAACCCAGAAGTACATCTCAAAACTCAAATAAAGATACAGTAATCCACAAGGTAAATACAACTCCAGACAAAAGAAGTAACTACCTAAACAAACCCTACTGTGTCTCCTCTAGGCTAGCAGGCACCTCCAGGCTATCTGTAAAATTTATCAACAGGTCCAGTCAGGACTGGAGCGAGCACAGTACATCTCAACAATTCATAGCAGGTTAGAAAATATGAACATGCAGTAAAGTAAGATACAAGTACTGTAAGAAGTGCAGTATAAAACAGAGAGAGAACTGTAATAGAAATATCTACTATACATAGGGAACTAGCAGTGACTAGTGAGTCAGAGTACAATATGAACATGTAATACTCCCCCGTACCCCCGATCAATACACAAGGATCCAGCCAGGTTATGTTATATGATGCTATGTAGCAGACCCCGAAGGTGATAGACCCCGAAGGTGGTAAGCCCCCGAAGGGTGGTAGACCCCGAAGGTGATACATAGTAGTCCCATAAAAATAGGGATTCTGGGGGTAACCCAACAGTGTAAGTCCCATAAAAATGGGGATTCTGGGGATAACCCAACAGTGTAAGTCCCATAAAAATGGGGATTCTGGGGATAACCCAACAGTGTAAGATTCCAGGAAGACTCTACGATCATGAGGGTACATGTCGTAAGTGATCAAAGAACCAAGAAGCATATGATACGCTATGAAAGTGAAACGCACAGAACATAGAGTACCCGATGCTCCCTAAGGATAACATCTCAAGAAAGGATCCATATAGTACCAATCCGTGTGACCAACGTGACAGTACAAGTAAAGTAATCTACTGCAGGAAATAATTCTAAGCAGGATATAAAATGATCAGAGAATGTACTCGCCTCGATAACCTGAACAGCTGACAAGCATAGGAGGGTCCCACTGAAGCCACAGAGTCCTATTTAAAGCAACACAGGTTATAAGGTGTTTAAGTTGAAATAAATGAATCCCTACAGGCAATCTATATTATTCTAGGTTCTTCTAAGTCAAATTAACTCTAGGTCGACTCCGGTCAATAATCTAGTCAAACTAGGTCAAGTGTTGACTTACAGTTGACTTTGGGTCAACTGGTCAACTCTGGTCAAACATGGTCAATTCTAGTCTATTATAAAGTGTACTTCGTTATTTGTACGTTGAAACTTACGACACGTAAATCGAGATAAGAAGATTATCGGTAAGGTTGATAATCTTATTATAGTGATCCACGTATCCAACTTGTCAATTTTAGCGATATGAGATCACTGGAATTGGCTGATCTCAGTTTCGTTGTACTAATCCCGAAATACGAACATTATATGAATTAATTATTAATTATAAAAAGGTTAAACTCAAAGAAATTATCAACAAACATTGTCGGACGATGAAATAAACATCGCCAACGTGTCCAGAATGGTCAAATTAGCTAGGATAGCCTACCCAACGGTCCAATTTGGACACAAGGGCAAAAAGGTAATTTCGGGTCAAAACGGTGTCCGTGTCGGAGCCGTTTTGCACCGAAAAACGTGCAAGAAAACAAGTCTATAAAATATAACAGATTATATGTCCACGCAACCAGAATGTCGATACGAACCCAACGGTATCTCCAGAACTGGATTCCGTTGACCCGATCTCATTTTGGCCCGTTGACCAGAACTTGAAATTCCGGTTTGCACGGAAATGCGTGCCGGAGCCAAAGTTCTCAAAACTCAGCAAACTACCCGCCAATGAGTCCAGAATGATGATACGAACTCAATGGTATCTTCGGAATTGGATTCCGATGAGCCGATCTCAAAATGACCCGTTGGCCCGGATATTGGTATCCGACTTGCACCGAAATGCGTGCCAGACCCAATGTCCACCAAAACCTAGCAAATTATATGTCAACGAGTCCAGAATGACGATACGAACTCAACGGTATATCCGGAATTGGATTTCGATGAGCCGGCATCAAAAAGTCCCGTTGACCCAGAAAGTGGGACCCGCTTTGCACCGAAAAACGTGCCCGGGCCTACGTTCTCCAAATCTAACAAATTTTATATGAAAACATGCCAGAACGACGCCACAAGTCTAATGGTGGTGTCAGAAATGAAATCTGGAGTCCCGTGTTCAAAAATAGAATTTTACAAGTTGGAAATTATAAATTCGGACGGCCAACTTTGGCGTCGAATTCAACCAATCAAACAAGCTCAAACTGAAATGAAATCTAAAGGGGGCAAGAAGAGGGTTATACCAGCTTCGTACCGGAACTGGTAGCACGCCAAACGGAGCTGCGGTGGAGGAGATACAAGCTGACGAAGTTGGCCCCACGAAACTGTCCAAATTTAATACAATTTAAACGGTCAACTTGGTGGCCGGTTTTCATGTATCAAACAATAAAATTAACGGACGAAAATTGAAATGAGCGAAGGTGGATATACCGAGATTGCGACGGAGCGAAGAAATCGCCGATCCAACGGTCTGATCTCCGAGAAATCGCGCGCGAAGTTGCTGCGACGGGGTGCCAAAATGAACTCCATTTCGCGCGCGTCACGACGGGACGTCGTTCAAAACGCACGAATCGCCTCGACGGCGCGTCCCGGAGGACGGTGGCCGCCATGGGAGGAGAGCTTAGGGTCGGGCGCACCCGGGGGGGGGATGGTCGCCGGGGGCACGACGGCCGGACGGCGGCGGCGACGAAGTCCGCACGCGCGCGCGCTTGCTGTGAACACAGCTGCTGCTGCTGTCCCGGTGCGCGCTGCAGCGATGCGCGGGGGTAGGTCGGCCGGCGAGGCCACGGCGGCGCTGCACAGGTGGTGGCGGCGCGCGGGCTGAATGAAGGTGGAGATGGCGGCTATGGCGGAAATGGTGGTGGTGGTCGTGAGGGAAAAGGAGGAGGAAGGAATAGAAGATGTCGACGGTGGTCGACGACCAAGGAGAGGAGCACGACGGCCATGACCTGGAGGTGGTCCGGCCAGAGCCAAGGGAGGAGGGTGGAGCCACTGTTGCAGTCGGGTGGTTGGTTTTCATGGAGTTGATGGTGGTGATGGTAGCTTGGTTTGATGGAGAAAGATGAGGGCTCGAAGAGAAGTGCACTGCGGTGCCAACCAAGGTGGCCAACGGCCTCGACCAGGAAGGAGGAAGGAGTTGCATGGGGTGGTCGGGGAAAGTATTGTAGCTGCTGTGCTATAGGTTTGTGTGAGGAGTTTTTTGTGTAGAGATTAATTCAAAAGGAAGAGAGAGAGAGAGAAAGAGAGATTGCAATAAATGAAGTGAGAGAGAGAAGATTCTCTCCAATATTTAGGGCCGGCTGTTGGCAAGGGGGTGAGGAAAAGTTTCATGTAGGATTTTGATGGTTGAGATTGATTGGAGAAATCAAGGGTTAAAATAATTAGAGAGAAGTGGCCGTTCCAATGGAAATTAAATATTAAAAATTCCCAATAAATATAGGAAAAATGGGTGGAAGGGTACTCGATATTTTTGGGCAAGAAAATACGAGGGTGCTACGATGGAGGAAATCACGGAGCTGGACTGGACTCGGTGGAGCCAGATTGGGTCAAAATCGGACATTGTGCAAAAATCGATTTAAAATTAAACGTTGATGATCATGTGTAAATAAGTAACACATGGGGATTCCAATAAATAGGACACAAGTGGCGGACGGATAGTAGGCTCAAAGTGGGCCATGTCCATAGTTGGGACGGACAGGTTTTGCCCGACAGGGGACCCACAAATCAAGTTGGAAAATGAATGTGACGCCGTGGCGTGAAATAAAATCGGGTCACGCGTCGGAAAAGTTGTGCGAATCAAATGGAGCACAAAATGACGTGGATGAGTGGGAGACAAAGGTCATGGGTGACGAGCGTCTCGAGTAGATCATCAATGAGGAGTTGGTTTCAAGGAAATGGCTGGTCTGGCGCTCCCAATTTAAATGTCATGGTAACGCGCTGAAAATGATCAAGAAAAAGAGTGGGAAAAAATAAATAACAATCGATTGGTCTAAACCGACCCAAAGTTCAGCGAAGCAGAAAGAGCACAAGGGAACAAGTTTGGATGGGACACAATATACCGTCATGAAGGTAATCATGTCCACTCCAAAACTCGTGAAGAAGATTTCCAGAGTTGAACATCCCTGATACTCCAAATATCAATGGCACGGGAAAGTACACTTAAGAAAAATAACAAAATTAATTATTTATTGAAATTAAAATCAATCAGAAAATTAATAAAATAAAAATAAAAATCAACCCGAAATTCAGGGTGCTAACATCGTGGGGCTGCGGCGCAGTTGCGCTCTTGCAATGCTGCGCTGCGCGCCTGTGCGTTTGCGGTGCTGCGTTGCGCGCGTGTGTTTACGGTGCTGCACGGCACGCTTGCGGTGATGCTGCACGGCTATGCTACTTCACATCTACGTGCGCAGGTTGAGGGGCTAAGTGGGCTAAAGGGCGCAGGCAGCTAATGATGTGGCTGATTGGAAGATTTGAGCAGTTATGGAAATATTGAGTTAATTGGTCAGATCCGATTTTTGTAGGATTTGAATTTAATTCATTCAAAATTTTCCATTATTCGCTCCTATCTTTTCGTAATCAGTTACGGCCACGACTAGGATTAGGATTTCGACCATTCTCTATAAATACTCTCTTCGTGCCTTCATTAAGGACTTACGCTAAAATAAAGAGACGAAGAGAGTTGTGCCACCGCTGCCATTGGAGTTCTTCGAGTTCGTGAAATGAGCTGACAGCGAGCGTTCCAGAAGTTCTTTCGAATTTGCTGGTTCCTGGGAGCAGATCGCAATAGGGCAAACCTTGCTTTGAGCAACGGTAATCTTTATCACCCCAGCAAAGTCGTTGCATCAACTCCGGTTGAGAACGAGTATTCTATTTCGTTGCATCAACTCCGGTTGAGAACGAGTATTCATCTTCATTGCATCAACTCCGGTTGAGAACGATTATTCATCTTCGTTGCATCAACTTCGGTTGAGAACGATCAGCAGAATTACGATGATCTTTTTTTGCCTGCTAAGTTGCTTTTATCCATTTCACTCTTTTTAAGAGATCGAGATTTCCATCTAACGATCTGTTTAAGGAATAACAATTCTAAGTTGTTAAAAAGTGTTATAAAAGTTTTTCTTGAAAGAATTGTACTTTCTTTTTTATCCAAAATAATATACATATTAGCAAGTATGATATCTACCAATAATGCACACTAGGACTATGCCAAGTTTAAGTATAAACATCATAGTGATTGTATAGCATTATTGAGTTCATAATACTATACTTAATTTAAGCATAATAAAAAAAATTAATTTAATCATGGGATTATAATCTATACCTTACACAAGTCATCACTAATCTTGGTTTACCAAGAAACAACATTGAACTAAACCAAATTCTTGTGCTTATCTATTTATACTTAGTTTTCTTTGGAAAATTCTAATAGGATTCCGTATTAACTTTTTATTATGTTGTGGAAAAAAGTTCTGAAGGTCTAACAAATATTTTAAACTCATATCTCACAAAAAAATAAAGAAAAATTAAACACACAAAATTAGTTTGCTTCAATTTTGGATCAATTCAGATGTAAAAAAAATTAAACATAGAAACATGAACAAAAAAAAAAGAATCTTACTTATGTTGCAGGCACAATAAATATAACTTGCCTACTCTAAAATATATTATGACACGCCAATAAAATGATGTTTGTCTTCTTATGTCTTCGTTCACACAAGGGTAAGAAATAGTAAAAGTGTATTTCCACCAATTTTTGATAAGTTTAAGGGACCTCAACCATGTTTAACTCTAGGCTTGACGAATAGTCTAATTTTGTCAGAATGTAGATCAGTAATAAACCTAGGGCTCCTCAAATGTCAATCGTGCTTGCTAATTAAAGACGTGGCTTGTTAACCTGTAATATCCCCAGGCAATTATCTGACAATTAACACGCCAACTGTTATTTTTGAGGCATAATTTTCGATGGAAAACTGAAAAATGAAACGATTGTAAAAACAATGTTTCGAAGTACCACTTCAAAGAAGGTGCACGACAGAGATCCTTGGAGGATTCCGGGTAACGAAAATCTAAAAAAATTTCATTATAGCACCAAACGAATGTAATGCTTCTTAAAAGAATGTACAAATCGAATTACTAGCAGCAGAAGCGATGAATGCCCACAAGTGGTTTCTAATTAGATCAGAGAAAAAAGAGAAGGAAATAAGAAAGAGTAAGGCAGCTTTGCTGGGATGATCAGATCACCGTTGCTCAAAGCAAGATTCACCTATATACGATCCGCTTCCAGGAACCAGCAAGTTCTTAATGAACTCCTGAAATGCTCGTCAGTCAATTTTTGAGACTTAAACAGGCTTCCTGAACTTTACGGAATCCCTTAACTCTTTTCTTAGGTGCATCTTAAAAAGGAGGCCATGGGGCTCTATTTATAAAGTGGAGTGAGACTTCACCATTTCTCCTATCCGATATGGGACTAAAATACCAATACTCTAAAATAGAGTTTGATATTTTACATCATTCCACAATCAACATAGTCGAGTGCCAGTACACGCCTACCCCAGAACACCCGCCCGCGCATGCACGAGACATCCAGGAGTCCGAGTCCAAGTCCGTGTCCGATCAACAAAAATCAACTTGCATCTTTGATAGAATTAATCATTTTTTTCTTATAGGAAAATACTCCCACATGGCACACACTTGTGCCCTACCACAACTCATGTGCACGCCTCAACACAAGCAATGTATTATATTGAGATACTCACCATTTGGTGTAACCGATGTGGGACTATCTTTCCTAGTCTAAAAGCAAAAACACCAATAATTCCCCACATATCTCAATATATAGGTTGAGCGTTCCCCACAGTGACTGCCCATCATGCATTAGAAGAGATGTCTCTATGACTTGAATCTTTCCGCATGGGTTAAATAACAGCATGATACAAGAATGGGCTATGCCTTGAATTATG
Organism: Iris pallida; assembly: GCA_029216955.1. NCBI lineage: Eukaryota > Viridiplantae > Streptophyta > Magnoliopsida > Asparagales > Iridaceae > Iris > Iris pallida. Next base: position 20,417 of record JANAVB010019625.1, read on the forward strand.
TACCATAACTACAATTTTTTCTACTTATATAATTACATCAACTGTGCTTCTGGCTGTACATTAAAGGCCTTGTGCCAGCCTGGTTTCGGTGTATGTATATTGGGTGTCTACAAAGTTTTCTTCAAGAGACGGCCTACATCTCTATCCATACACTCTAGGTGAGTTCTTGTAAAGAGTCTTGGTATGAAACCTTTCGCTTCCTTGTGGTGCTACGCCGCTATGACATGGCCCGAAGCCGAGGCAATGCCTCATGTGGTGTCATACCACTGTAGCACGAGGTCCAGCCTCTTTGTAGTGCCAAACTACCCAGCATGAAGCCTTTCGCTTCCTTGTGGTGTTACGTCACCGTGACATGGCTTGCAAAGCTGAGGTATTACCTCATGTGGTGTCACACCACTATAACATGAGGTCCATCCTCTTTGTAGTGCTTTCTACCACTCTTCATTCTACAACATTAGGCCCACTTGCCTATGTGCGGTGCTTCGTCCTGTGACTTGGCCCGAAGCTGAGGCTTTATCCTCACTAGGTACCTCATGTGGTGTCACCCCACTGTATCATAGAGTACTATGCTACTTTGTAGTGCTGTGCTACCCATGCTTCCTGTAAAGTACGCCGGACATCCCAAATGCCCGAGAACTCATTAAGGCTTCTAAGCCATTCTCTTACAGGACTTTGTTTTATACAAAGAACAAACAGTAAACAACAGTGGTTTTGGGTTCATAACCCCGCATAGTCCCAAAGGATTACCTACTTACAGTAGTTCTGGGTTTGAGACCCCACCATATTCCAAGGGATTGCCCACTAACAGTGTTTCTAGGTACGTGACCCCACAATATCCAGAGGACTGCCCACTAACTATGATTCTAGGTCCATGACCCCGCAGTATACCAAAGGATTGCCCACTGCACCTGATATTGTTCCAGTCAATAGTCCTTCCTTGAACAAAAAGCTAGATGTCTAGTAGATTTCTCTTTGAACTAATAGCATAAAACTTTATGGTAGGATTGCACAGACACAATATCAGAACGTCTTCAAGACATTTTTCTTGCTGAGTTCGCAACCAGCTGGTGCTTGAGACCTTTGGTGAACGGATCCGCCAGATTCTCCTGGCTCCGAACATCTCCTAGGACAATGACTCATTTTATCAATGAGATCATTTACCGACCTGTGCCTTAATCGCACAACCCTCTTCTTGCCATTGAAGAGGTCATTTGATGCTACCGCTGTAGTAGCCTGGTTGTCGCAATAAATCGGCATTGCCAGAATATGTGCACCACCTATAGGGAGATCGTGTTCGGTTGTCACAATACATCGGCATCACCCGAATTTGTGCACCTATCACAGAAAGATCCTTCCTGAGCTCCCAAAGCAATTACGCTTCATCTGCTGCAGCTAACAGAACTCAGATTCCATAGTGAGAAAAATGTCTGCTTCTTCGACTTCCTCGATATAGCACCACTACCCATGGATCTGCTTTTTCGACTTTCTCGATATAGCAGCCTTATCTATGTAGAAGATCTAACCTTCTTCTTTCTCTCTTTCTGAGCACCGACTGGCATCACTGAAGCCTTCTACCCCTGTAAGGTAACCGATGTAGTACATCTTTCTAAGTCCCTGAGAGTTATCCAATTGCTCTCTTCACAGCTTTCCAAAGATCAAAACATGGCTAGCTCATGAATCGACTCATCATGCCTACAACAAAAGCTATTTTAGGCCTAGTGGTACTTGTAGCTTACATCAAACTCCACATGATGTTCAAGTACACCAACTGTCTGACGCTTCTCCAGGATCTGGCTTCAGCCTTTGATCACACTTGTAAGGAGTATCGATCCCTGTAAGATCCTGATATCCATAGTGTGTGAGCAAAATTTCACGTAGTGAGCTTGTGACAGGGCAAGCTCAACTTTCGTATGGATTATTTAAATCCCCAGGATGACATCCGTATCCCCTATGTCCTTCATACTGAATCTGGACGTGAGGAACATCTTTGTTCTAGTGACACATCATTATGTCATCCACATAGAGACAAACGATGACTTCTCTCTCTTCAGCGAACTTCGTGTAAACATACTTTAACAGTCTCGCTGATACTGTAGCCTTTTGACCTAATAACCTGGTCAAACTTCTCGAGCCACGGCTTGGGAGTGTACTTCAAATTGTACATAGAATTCACCAACTTACAGACCTTGTATTCAATACCCTAAACGACAAATCTATCTGGCTGTTGTATGTGAATCTCTTCTGTCATTTCCCTATCCAAAACTACTGTCTAGACATCCATCTGATGATAGAACAACTTATGAATAGCAATCACGACCATCGTCATCATGATAGTTGACATCTTACCTATTCTTGAGCAAGTCCTCTAGCCTTGAACTCATCTTCAGTTCCTTCGGCTTTTATCTTTTTTTCTCGAAGATTCAATAGGTTTAGCTCCTTTAGGCAGATTAACTAACATCCACTTATACTTGGATGTTATAGGGTCAACCTCTTCATTGAATCTTTCCTCCAGAAGATCATATCTCTAGACTGTATCACCTCATCAGCCTCCACGTGATGGATGATAAAGTTTATCTCAAAAATCTTTCGTCCTTCTCACTCGCATTGCTTACTGCTTAGCGAATACTAGTTCAATTGTTATCATCAATGACAACCACCTTCTGGACTATTATATCTTTGAAAGTACTTACTCCTTCGGTACCAATAATATTTTCCGAAATATCCACGAGAGTAATGTTCTTGTCCCTAGCAATTTTGTCTTTAAAGAATTCTGACTTGCCAAACTCAATGATATGATTGATACAATATCAAGTGATCTCCGAGCATAGCTTACAACGGCTAATTCCAAAAATACTGTCTTCTTGGTCTTCATCCCTGACTTCTGAATCTTGATATTCGGAAGCTTTACGTACACCAGACACCCCCCACACTTGAATGATATTCAAGTTAGGTCTAACCTTGAACCAGTGCTGATGAGAATCATAGTCAGATATACGAATGGTACTTTATTCAGCAATAAACGTAGCCGTACACGCAATCTATCCCCAGAAGCATATTAGAAGATCTGCAGTAATCATCATCTTTGACAGCTTCCTGATCTTCCTTGTTGACACTCCATGGATTATATATACTGCGGAGTAGTCGTTTCATAGCCAATTCCATGTTCATAACAGAACGATACGAATCCAAAAAACGATACACTCCGTCTTGATCAATCCTGAGTGTATATGCAGGGCAGTCATTTCATAGCCAATTCGATGTTCATAACCGAACGATACGAATCCAAAACAAAAGAAATGACACTTTCTGACATGATCCCTTCTGAGTAGTTGTAGACCGATTTAATGTTCAGCTTCAGCCTGAAGTCCCTGATCTTCTTGAATGCTTCATCCTTTGACTTGAGAAGACATTCGAATTTGCATTTCGAGAAACATTTCGAATCGGCCTCCGTGGATAATTGATAAAAGTCACAGATATCTGAGTGTACTAACTCTAGAAGATCCGTACTTTAGTTCAATTGTCTGAGAAGCTTCCTTACAGTCTTGTCTCTGCACATATTTTAAATCCCTTCACCTACTTACCCCCATATTCTGAAGATAAGGCCCAGATAGGACATCTTGAGTCTGGTTCTATCATAGACCAACTCTCTGTCCATTTAATGAAGCAGCTTCATCGCACTCAGCAGAAATTCGAACATCCCTTCAGTACCGAACATCTTTTCGAAGCATGCTCCTTACCAAGGAATTACCATAGGGCTAGTACGAATGTCAATCTTTCAAATTTGTATCAGACAACAGACTTTCTGAGATCAGATCTTCGAAAATCTATGGTACGTGCAACACGCATTCGAGTGTCCTTGCCGGTGGTTTATAACCACCGTCTCGATCTTCAGATCTTCTGCTAGATAAATGTTCGCCATCGAGACCTTCGTCATAACAAGGCTCGTCCTCGGTGAACAGCTCCTTCGAGAGCACACATGATCAGATGCACTAGTGTCCGACCACTAGTCAGCTACCACGCTGGATAACTCAACCTGTGCAACAATAGGAACCAAGTTAAGTAATCAAAATAACCAAGTTTAGCCATACATGCTATTTTAGTTTGGGCTTGGCCTTTCTTGCCACAGTTAAAGCAAGCCTTATGACCCTTAGGCTTTGGCTTGAATAGAACTGACTTCACCTTCAGCTGGTGAGAGTCCTCAGCTCGTCTTTAACATGAATCTAGTGCAAGAGGCGTTCAAGATCCACTTGCATCTTTTTGCGATACATGTCTGCGATGAAATTGCTCCACCCAGGTGGGAGCTTGGCGACAATGCCTCCGACGACAAATGAATCGACTAAGGGCATGCCGTCATACGCCAGCTTCTGATGTAACTTGAGCAACTCCTTGACTTGATACATCATGGTCTTGTCATCCTCAAATCGCATCCTCCAGGCCTTTTCGATCACGTAGATCTTGTTTCTGTTTTTATCTACCTTGTAGAGATTCTCTACAAATTTCCAGACGTGCTTGGCATGGACCATCATGCTGTATGACTCGGCCAGAGAGTCCTCCATAGAGTTTAAGATAAGCAACTTGCAAAGGTTGTTATCTCTCCTCCACTTGGATTGCAGAGCAGTGGCCTCAGCGACCATTCGAGCATTTTCACCTGCTGGAATTAAAGGCTCAGGATCTGTCAGCACGTAGTTAACGCTCACGAGTTGAAGATTAAGGCTGACCTTTCTCTTCTAGACGTTGTAATGCTCCCCGTCAAACTTTTCAAGTTTATTAAAACTTGTGTCGAGAAGGTTTGCACGGTTGTTCTCCATCGAATCTAAAGCTTGCTTTGAAATTGTTATTCCCGAGGTGTAATTTTTGATAGAAAACTGAAAAATAAAACGATTGTAAAAACAATGTTTCAAAGTACCACTTCAAAGAAGGTGCAAGACAGAGATCCTTGGAGGATTCTGGATAACGAAAATCTAAAAAGATTTCGTTACAGCAGTAAACGAATGTAATACTTCTAAAAAGAAGGTACAAATCGAATTGCTAGCAGCAGTAGCGACGAATGCTCACAAGTGGTTTCTAATTAGATCAGAGAAAAAAGAGAAGAAAAGAAGAAAGAGTAAGGCAGCTTTGCTGGGGTGATCAGATCACCGTTGCTCAAAGCAAGATTCGCCTATATACGATCTGCTTCCCGGAACCAGCAAGTTCTTAGTGAACTTCTGGAACGCTCATCAGTCAATTTTTGAGACTTGAATGGGCTTCCTGAACTTTACGGACTCTTTCCTTCTTTTTTTTCTCTGATCTAATTACACTACCAAAATAAGTGGTTTTAGCGACGCCCAAAAACGTCGGAAAAACAACAAAATCCGTCGCTAATATGTATCACCGACGTATTTACCGACGTTTAGGTTTTGTCGTCGTTTCCTTAGTCGCTGATTACAAAAACGTCGCTGAACGTCGCAATTACCGACATTCAGCGACGTAACAGTACGTCGGTGAGTTATCGACGTTTATCGTCGTTCAGTCGGTATATTAGCGACGTATATGTAGTCGCTACACGTCGGTAAAGACCTGGAATAGTTACCGACGTCTACCGTCGTTTCGTCGGTAATATAGCGACGTGAATGTTGTCGCTAGACGTCGGTAAAGGTCCTGTACATTTTTGCAGCTAGTGTCGGTAAACGTCGGTAAATACGTCGGAGAGCTGTACTTTTTTGCAGTTAGTCGTCGGTAAATGTCGGTAAAACGTCGGAAAAATATATTATTTGCAGCTTGTCGTCGGTAAACGTCGGAAAAAGATGTCGCTAAACGTCAGTAAGTGTCGCTAAACGTCGCTAAAGTTGTAAAAATAATAAAAAAATAAAACACAGATTCTATATTACCACTCACAATTCTATAAAACACATATAGGTACACATTTAAATCCCCACTCACAATTCCAAATCACAGCGCATTCAAACCCCCACTCACAATTCCAAATCACAGATAGCTTTAATCTAAGTTAATTAACATCCAATCCAAACACAATTAACATTTATCGACGAAGGAATTAACATCCAATCCAAACAAGTCACAAGTCAATTCGATACAAACACAACTAACATCCAATACAAACATCCAATCATAAGTCATAAACATAAGATGATACAAACACAAACAAAAGTCCTAACTAGGACTACTAGTGATCTGGTGCAGGAGGGGCACCGCCGCGACGAAGGCGTAAAAACTCCTCATACTCCGCAAGTGAAATCGATACAGATGGAGCGCCAGGCTGTGACGTCGGTGGAGTCGGTGTCGAAGAAGAAGGCGGTGGAGGCGGCGGAGTCGACGACGATGAAGGCGCACCCAGAGTACCAGCATGCTCCAACGCTGTAAGTCGCTGGTTGTATGAATCCATGATAGATAACATTCTACCACTGCTCTGGACCATCGAATCCTGCGCCAATCTCACCGTCTCGGCCATGGTCACCTGTCCTGTCTGCAACTCCGTCACCGTGCGCTCTAACCCTCCAACGGCGCGCTCTGTCCTCTCAGTCGTCTCCCTGAGGTCTATAATGTCGCGGTCGAGCGCATCCAATCGTGCTAGCAGCGCAGGATCGTCCGTAGGATGCTGAGACTGCTGCTCGATCCGTCGTAGCAGGTCGTCACGGAGAGACTCCATCATCTGGTGGACTCGGGCAGACTCCTGGGACGGCTGTGGACCATGCACACTAGCAGGAGATGTCCTAGAGGACTGGGTCGCAACTAGGGCGCCATAGGATCCCGTACCGTAGTACGTACCCCTACGGAGGCCACCAGCGGCGGTCATCCACAGCTCGTCCGCCGACGGAGCTTGAGTGGGCTGCGAGGAAGTACCGGCCTCTCCTGCATCAGGTGCACTAGCAGCCGCCCGTTCCCGCAGCCTCGTATACTCGGCCTAGAAAGTATGGATAGTACTCTATGATTTCTAATTTCTAATTAATGTACTTATTTTTACTAACTTCATGAATATTTATTTGCATCATATTTACTAAGTTATATTAAAATGGACACGAAGTATTAAATTAAGATAACGTATTGTAATACTTACATAGGTCTGCTCGGCCCTCTCGTCAATAAGGACTCCGCCCTTCCGATGGGTGGCCAGGAAGACGGTCACCATGTCGGCGTTACCGACCTTCCTTACCTGTAATTAAATATATTATCTTAGTAATAATTTATCGGATTTGCATTAAAATAATATTTCTAAAAGAGAAAGACATACCAGATGACGGAAATGTTCCGTCATCGGAATCGACCCACCGCACCACTTCGAGGCATGTTGCCTAGCCGCCTTAGCCTTCTCTGACTTCTCCTTGTACCTTGGCTCGTTGAATCGAGCCTTCATCTCATTCCACTGATCAGGGGTGATCCAACCTTTGATCGGCTTTCCGGCACGATCACGTTCCTTCTGATCATTAATAGAGTCGCGGATCAGCTTAGCAGCGACGGAAGGAAACATCCCCTCGATCTGCTCGGCCCGGTGCGGCGGATAGTAAAACATATCCTAGAACAGTACGAAACCAAATATTTATCAGTTATATATAATATGCATAAATTAAATGATTCATGTTAAAAACAAATCTATTTTAACCTTGAAGCGCGTAAACCAGAAGTTCTTCCTTTCGTCTGGAGCATCAGAGTAGTTAATCCAGGGACCACCATAATTATGCCTCAGCATATCGCCTAGGCGTCTCTGTACCCCTGGAGGACGATATCTATACATACATATTATATTCATGAAAAAAATTAATTTATGATAAAAACAGAAGAAAAAAAAATCTTAAACCAAAATACCTACTTTGTACCGTCGGCCCAGATCTCCGTCCTCCCCTCCTCCGGAGGTGCGCACGCATCATCTTCATGATGCTGGTCGGCCGTCGGCGCATCCTCCTCGGCCATCTGCTCATCCGTCTCCATCGTCGTATCAACATCAGGAACGCTAGACGGGGGAGCAATCTCAACAGGTCTGGAACTACTCGTCCCAGGAGATATGCCACGTGACGTCGTCCCAACCGGCCCAGCTACTGTCCGATATGGAGGAGTAATCGGCGACGAGGATCCAGAGCCGGTACCAATAGGAGGTACCGAAGGCAAACTCCGTCCCCTAGCAGTACCTGTAGGAAGTACCGGAGGATCCCGACCTCCTCGTGGCCCTCGCAAATGTCCGCGACGACCTGCCATACCTGATAACAGCATATGATAGTACAAGATATAATAGAGACTAGAAATATGACAGTACAACAAATAATAGAGACTAGAAATATGACAGTACAACAAATATTAGAGACTAGAAATATGACAGTACAACAAATAATAGAGAATAGAAATATGACAGTACAACAAAGATAATAACCAAGGTAACATATGATGATACATTCTACAATAAACATCTAAGTCCAGATAATATATTCTAGAAGAAACATCTAAGTCCAGATAAGTATATCTCTCTCAATCATCTTCAGAATAATCATCTTGTTCGTCTTCCTCGACCTCATCTTCCTCTTCCTCCTCATCTTCACTTTCGTCTTCACCTTCGTCGGCTTCGTCTTCCGCTTCGGATAATTCTACATCTTCTACATTATGTGTCGTGTAATGCGTAACTTCCGTGGAGTCCACATCGACAATATTGGTTACAGGAGGTAGCTCGTCCTCCTGGTAAGCTTTTTCATCAACATCAAAAGTATCTCTAGCTTTAGTCTTGCATACTGCCCACCAGTCAGACTTCGTTGCTCCCCGTCTCGGATAAGCTGTGAAATACACGAGCTGAGCCTGAGTTGCTAGGACAAACGGTTCGTAGCCTTGATATCTACGCTTGTAGTTTATATCCACAAGACCATACTTGTCAATTTTCCAGCCTTGATTTTCAATCGGATCGAACCATTCATACTTGAACAACACGATCTTTGCAGGTTCTCTGCCATAATTATATGACAACTCCACAATCTCTCGCAAGATGCCAAAGAAATCATTTCCTGGATCGACGTCTTTGTAGTTCGAAGACTTGATACACAAACAACTGTTCTTCGTGGAATCAAGATCCAGGAAGCTGTCTCTGATCGGAGCATTTGTCGACTTGAACCGAAAGCCATTGACACAATAACTTGGCCATGTTTTAACAAAAGTAATTGGTCCCTTGGCAAGAGTTCTAATTAATTCAATCTCGGGTGAAATTAGACGATCGACCTGAATATCAAAGAAGAGATAATAAGTTATTTATTGCGCAGTTGCATTAGAAGAGGCCAGTAAATATTACCGAACTGCTTACATATTCGCTCAACCAAGAAGGAAAATGACGTCTCATTTCTTGTTCTAATGCTTCGTCTGTTAGGTAGGGTCTAACCAGCCTCAACTCATCATTATATGTGCTGGAAAACAACGAAGCATTAGAACGATTAGTACAATAATATTAGCTTATACTATTACATTGAGATGACGTAAACTCATCATTCCTTACTTACCCCTCTAGCTTCTCCACTTCATCCTCGTCGCAATTGAGTAATACATACAACTGAGCAGCCCTTAGCTCTTCGTCATTCAAATATCTCTTCTTCATTTTCCCCGAAGGCTTTCCGGACGCATTGAATACTTTCAGTATTCCATCATTAAATTCTTGATATCCGTCGTCGTTTCTCGGAGCCCTCGTTCTATTCGTAGCAACATGAGGTTTGAAATAGGAGGAGCAGAAATTTGTAATCTCCTCGAGAATATAGGCTTCACAAATAGAACCCTCGACCCGAGCCTTATTTTTTACCTTTCTTTTTAGGTGATTCAAATGTCGCTCGAACGGGTACATCCATCGATATTCGACGGGTCCACCAACACGTGCCTCGTAGGAAAGATGAATCGGCAAATGCTCCATAGAGTCGAAGAATCCAGGAGGAAACACCCTCTCTAGCTTGCACAGTGTTACCGCAATGTCCTTCTCTTGCTTTTCTAGACGATCAACGAGCAATTTCTTAGAACAAAGGTCCCTGAAGAATATGCTAAGCTCCGTCAATGGATCCCAAACTGCCTGCGGTAAGAATTCCCGAAATGCAATCGGAATTAACCGCTCCATGAATACGTGACAATCATGGCTCTTCATACCTGTCAGTTTGTTCTCCTTGAGGTCGACGCATCTTCTCAAGTTTGAAACATACCCATCTGGAAATTTCAGACCTTGAATCCACCTACAAAGCCTCACTTTATCCTCCTTCTCCAGTGAGAAAATTGCCTTAGGCTGCTTCAACTTCCCATTTCCGTCCTCTATCAAATGCAATGCAGGACGTCTACATATTTCTTTCAAGTCCAATCTAGCCTTAGGATTGTCTTTCGTCTTCCCCTTTACGTCCATTACAGTATTAATTATGTTGTCAAACACATTCTTCTCAATATGCATGACATCAAGGTTATGTCTAATCAGATTGGTGCTCCAGTATGGCAGATCCCAGAATATACTCCTCTTCGTCCAGTTATGAGTGCGACCAAATCCGTCACACTTGTAGCCCGTAGCAGGCTGCTCAATAGCACTTGGTAAATCTCTAACCTCCTCCCATATCGTGGCTCCGTACCACCTTGTCGGTGGATCACCCTTCTCCACAACGCCAGCACGAAAAGCATTCTTGTTCCTCCGGTACGGATGATCCTTCGGCAGGAATTGTCGATGACAATCGAAGAAGCACGGTTTGCCTCCGTGTTTCAAACGGAAAGCCTTAGTGTCTTCCATGCAACACGGACATGAAAGACGACCATGCGTGCTCCATCCAGATAACATTCCATAGGCCGGAAAGTCGTTGATGGTCCACATAAGTGCTGCCCGCATCTGGAAATTTTGTTTTCTAGATACATCGTACGTGTTGGAACCTACTTCCCACAGCTGATTCAACTCATCAATCAATGGCTGTAAATAAACATCGATGTTCCTTTTCGGATTGTTCGGACCTGGGATAATAACGGTGAGGAACATATATGGAGTCTTCATGCACATCCAAGGCGGTAGATTATACGGGGTGACGATCACAGGCCAACACGAATACTGGGATCCCGAAAGTCCGAATGGGGTAAAACCGTCAGAGCAGAGACCCAATCTAACATTACGCGGATCAGAAGCAAAATCTGGATACTCTCGATCAAAGTGCTTCCATGCTTCTCCATCAGATGGGTGATCCAACACTCCTTCGGTATGTTCCCGCTTATGCCAACTCATGTTTTCTGCAGTTTCCTTCACCATAAACAACCGCTGTAAACGCGGCGTCAACGGCAAGTAGTGCATCGAAGAGGTAGGCTTCCTGGCACCGACAGACTTTCCTCTACCACAGGCCTTGTAGCGATCGACACCACAAAATCTGCAGGCGTCTTCATCCTTGTCGTCTTTGTAGTACAACATGCACCCGTTGCGACAGGCATCGATTTTTTTATATCCCATCCAGGGCGATCTAACCATCCTCTTAGACCGGTAGAAGTCTTTAGGCAACTTCGCACCCTCAGGCAATATTTCTATAAGCAACTCCATAATACGGTTGTAGCAATCTTGCGACATGTTAAAATCGGACTTGATGCTCAACAATCTTGTAACCACCTCCAACGGTGAATGATCCTCACAACCAGGATATAATGGAGTCCTTGCATTCTCCAGCAACTCCATGAACTGTGCAGCATCGGGGTTCGGTGCCTCCTCAGGTGCATCATGATCATCCGGATCGAAACTAGGCCCGGCCGCGTCAAAAACCATGTTCACCAACCCATCGTCGTAATGAGCGTTGTTGTGGACATCCACATAAGGCTCGTACTCCGATGCTAAAGACACAAGTTCTCCGTGCTCGCTCCACTGATAGTAATTCGGCGTGAAACCCTTCGAGTACAAATGATACGTGACATCCACTTCTGGATGATATTTCAAGTTGCGACATCTCACATACGGACACTTAATTTTGGTACCGTCCATGTACTGAGGGAACGCCTTGGCAAACTGCAGGAACTGGTGTACACCCTCTATGAATTCATCCCGCACACCGCACATGTCATCAGGATGACGGTTGTACATCCAAGTACGATTCCGCAGATAGTAATTCAGCTCCATAATTCTGTAAGATAGATACATCAAGGTAGTGAATGATATGCAAGTGTCAATGCTTTTCCGATGGATTGCATTTATCTTTTCATCCATTCATTCATGCATTGCATTTATCTTTTCAGTTTTGCATATCATTACCTACTATTATACATGCATACTTTATATATACATCAAGGTAGTAATACTAGTTGATGTTCTGAAAAGGAGAGTGCGATGTCTAGTAGAGGATTCTTTTTTTTGAGGAGCTGTCATATCATGGAAGTCAATATAAAATAAAAGAAGTATACATGCAATTCTATATGATTTCTAGGCCAATCAAGGTCAAAGTCAACTATTGGTCAACTCGATCAACAATCTAGTAAAACAAGGCTAAACTAGGTCAATAAGACAACATCTTGGGTTACATTGGTCAACTGGATTACATTGGATGTGAAAATCTGTATCGTAAGACAAACTAAACATAATTAGTATATAATCATGTAACTGGTGGATCCGCTAGCTAGTAAGCCGGATGTACTTAATATCAGAGAGTATCAGATTAGTATCAGTATATAGGTTAGGTAGACCGTATCAAACGCATATCGGAATAGTAGGCCGAATAGGAGGCCGAGATAGTCGAATGAGAAGAAGGAAAGAAGGGAGGAGCAGATGGGTCCAGAGCCATGGTGGAGGAGGAGAAGTAACATGAGAGCAGTTTCTGCCGTAACATCTCCTGGTTCTGCTGGCAACTGAAGTCCAGATGCTACAAAGGACGATCCTTCGTTGAAATCGACTACAACACCCATCAGTTCAAGTTCATTCCTAGATGAGTATATTCCAATGCCATAGAGGAAGGTCAACAAACTGATGGCTTCTATGGCATTGGAATCTACTCATATAGGAATGAACTTGAACTGATGGGTGTTGTAGTCGATTTCAGCGAAGGATCGTCCTTTGTAGCATCTGGACTTCAGTTGCCAGCAGAGCCAGGAGATGTTACGGCGGAAACTGCTCTCATGTTACTTCTCCTCCTCCACCATGGCTCTGGACCCATCTGCTCCTCCCTTCTTCCCTTCTTCTCATTCGACTATCTCGGCCTCCTATTCGGCCTACTATTCCGATACCGATACTTTGAACCTTGATCTTAACCCAAACCTATATACTGATCGATACTAATCCGCTACGCCCGATACTAAGTATATACGGTCGATACCGATAGCGATAGTCCGATACCGATAGCGATAGTCCGATACCGATAGTTCGATCGATACCGATAGTTCGATACCGATAGCGATAGTCCGATACCGATAGCGATAATTTAAAAGTTTATGGATTATGTGTTAATTAGTTCATGTTTTCATTTAGAGGTTATGCTCTAGTTTTCATCAAAGTCAATTCTTTTGTGTTTTGGATATGTTGTGTAGTTGTGATGGATGCTTCATATTTGTGATTCTGACTGACTTTACAGAATCTTTGACAATTGGGATATATTATATTATCTATGAAAGTTTTTATGGAAATGAATGTTATGTCTTGAACAAATGTGGAGAGTTGTGAATCTCCTACATTCTCCTACATTTTATAATTTAAAACCTATGGGTCTTACTATTCTACAAAATGAGCTCCTACATTTGAAATCTAGAATCTAGAAATTGGGATGAGCCTTACTAATGATGCTCTTAGGTAACATATTTAACAGATGAGATTTTCATGTTGCACTTACGCATTTTGTAGCTATAAACTGCTTAAGCAACAACATATTTAGAAGACCACCTATTCATGCAACTATCTCAAACTGACAATTATTTTGAGTAATCTCTTTCATTTCTATCGATACATGCCAAATATACTCTTTACCACATATAAAATAACACTAATACCCCGTTTTTCATCTCACACTAATAACTCACACACACATAATCATATACATACAAATACTAATCTAGTATTTCAAAACTCTCGACTTTGAAGAGTCATTTCTGTGTCAGTGTATACGACTCTCCTTGAAAGCTTTCATATTTGGTAGTAGACTACATTTTAAGTATTCTAGTATTTTTTTACCTTCGAAATAATTACTTAATTGACAATATTGTGTACGAATATTGTGTCGTGTCAGCCTGTCGTATCGTGTCTATGTCAGCACATCAGGAGGAGGGAGATAGGGTTAGGGTTTACCTTCCTTGGTCAGAATTGGGTCGGGGTCGGGGATGGAGCAGCGGCAGAGGGGACTAGTCGGGTCGACGTCGACGAGGAGACTTGACGGTGGAGGAGCGATGGAGGGTCGCCGGACGTCGCGGGAAAAGAGGTCACCATGGGGAGGGGGTCGCCGCAGGGAGGGGGGTCGCCGTGTGGGGGGGTGGTCGCCGCGGGGGGGGGGGGGGGTGGTCGCCGGAGGAAGGGGACGCAAGAGGGACGAGGACACCAGTGGGCGAGCGGGGTCGCCGAGGTAGGGAACGAGGGAGAGGGGTGTCTCCGGAGGGAGGGGTCGCCGGGGGGAGGGGCTCGCTGGTGGGAGGGGGTCGCTGGTGGGAGGGGGTCGCCGGAGACGAGAGGGGGAAAGGGAGAAAGATTTGGGGCTCGAGCGGGAGAATAAAATTTTGGGTAAAAAAATGAAATCGATCTGGCCAGCAGAACCCTATATGAAATATTTAGCGACGTCATACGAAGACGTCGGTAAACGTCGCTAATATCAGTGATTTTAGCGACGTTCACCGACATATCCACGACGTACGTTTTTATAGTACAAAACTTAGTCGCAATACGTCGTTGAACGTCGCTAATAGTGACGTATTGCGACGTTATAAATTTACGTCGCTAAATTGCTAAAATATAGCGACGTCTTTCATAAACGTCGCTAATTACGTCGCTAATATGACTTATTTTGGTAGTGTTAGAAACCACTTGTGGTTAGAAACCACTTGTGGGCATTCGTTGCTGCTAGAAGCATTACATTCTTCCTTCTCTTTTTTCTCTGATCTAATTAGAAACCACTTGTAGTTAGAAACCACTTGTGGGCATTCGTCGCTGCTACTGTTTACATTCTTTTTAGAAGCATTACATTCGTTTGCTATAAGGATCTAAAGATTGTTTTTACAATCGTTTCATTTCTCAGTTTTTCATCGAAAATTACGCGTTTCATTTCTTAGTTTTCCAGTGAAAATTACGCCTCGGGATGCATGCATGAGGCATCCTGGAGTCCGAGTCCGATCAACAAAAATCAACTTGCATCTTTGTTAGAATTAATCTTTTTTCCTTCTAGGAAAATACTCCCACATGACACACACTTGTACCCCACCACACCTCATGTGCACACCTCAACACAAGCAATGTATTATATTGAGATACTCACCATTTAATGTAGCCGATGTAGGACTATCTTTTCTAATCTAAAGGCAAAAACACCAACACCAACCTCATCTATCTGACACCTATAGCTAGTCGTTCTCAATTTCCCACTTTGCGGATGAGAAAGTGTGGCGTCACGATGCTGACGACTATGCTTAGGCATACATGCTGACGTAATATTTATTGACATCACTACAACAAATGTAAAGAGATTTCTCTCTGTCAGTCTCTGGATTAATTCAATGAGGAAACGGTGAGGTGAAGCAACTGGCTTTGAATGCTCTTGAGCACTACAAATACGAGACCCAAACGAATAATCTTACATATCACTAACAAAAATAAGTCACTTCTCTCTCTGTCTCTCTCTCTCTCTGAGTTTGTATAAAGGCACCGGCTCTCTCCAATATGCTTCTTAGCGACCTAATGTCCCATGCTACATCAGTGCCTTACAATTACATTAGGCCCATCTGTGACCGCCCAAATCTCGTCGATATTGAGACCGCAGACGTATCAATTCCTCTTATAGACCTCCGCGGCATCCACGGTGCCGACCGATCCCGTGTAATCCGAGAAATTGGCATGGCATGTCGAACCAATGGCTTCTTTCAGGTGGGTCTTACTTGCATCCTAATTTCTAGTCGGTGTCATTGATGCATGCATGTCTTTAACTTGAAATTATTATGAATCCACTAGGTCAAGAACCATAGTATCCCTGAAACTACAATAGACGCCATGCTAAATGTGGCCAAGGAATTCTTCCATCTGCCAGAATTTGAACGACTGAAGACGTACTCGGACGATACGTCGAAGACGACCAGGCTCTCCACTAGCTTCAATGTGAATACTGAGAAAGTAAGTAATTGGAGAGATTACCTAAGACTCCATTGCTATCCTGTCGAGCAATACGTGAACGAGTGGCCCTCCAATCCACAAAATTTCAGGTAGCAAATTATTTACTGCACAATTATATATCACTTGAAATCCAATTTTTATTTTTACAACTTTAGATATGATTAGTCATTAGTTTAGGAAGGCATCGGTTGTTGTTTTGCTTTGGGTACTAGCCCCAAGATCCCCTTCCATTTCATTCTATTTTTTTTAGGGTGGTTGGTTTCGAAATCGAAACTTTGTCATAACTAAAGCTAATTAAGAGTGGATTTACTAATTGAACAGGGATGTGGTCTCTGAATACTCTAAGCAAGTAAGAGAACTGACATTAATACTGCTTGGGGCCATCTCTGAGAGCTTAGGTCTTGACGGAGACTATATGGAGAAGGCGCTCGGCAAACAGGCGCAACAGATGGCGGTAAACTATTATCCGCGATGCCCACAGCCTGAATTAACATACGGACTGCCAGGCCATAAAGATCCCAATGCAATCACCATCCTTCTTCAAGATGGAGTGTCAGGCTTACAAGTGCTAAGGGGTGGGAAATGGGTGGCCGTCGATCCCATCCCCAATACTCTAGTTATCAATATCGGAGATCAGATACAGGTATTTACAAACACATTCTTATATATGACGAAGAAATCGATACATGGGTCATTTTAGACTATATATAAATAATTCGCCAATTTGTACTTAAACATCTTAACTAATTATTGTTCATCGATTTCCTATCACAAAAATTTCTATGTTGACTTTGGTGTATAAAAATAAAATGACCAGTCTAGGTAGGTCGACTTGATTAGTCTATTTGTATGTATTTGCAGGCACTAAGCAACGACCGGTACAAAAGCGTGCTTCACCGGGCAGTTGTTAACAGCGACAGGGAAAGGATCTCCATTCCAACTTTCTACTGTCCTTCCCCAGATGCAGTAATAGAACCACCAAGGCTGCTGGTTGGCAAGGAGCATCCACCTATTTACAGGAGTTTCACCTATGCTGAGTACTATGATAAATTCTGGAACCAAGGACTTCAGTCTGCCAGCTGCCTTGATATTTTTAAAACCACTCAATGGCCGATGAAGGTTCATATATGTTGCAGACGCTATGGTGGTTACATATGCAACAGTCAATTGTCTACAAATTTGAATAAAAGGACTTACTTAAGCAGCAGCAGCAGCAGCTTCTTCTTCTTCTTCTTCATTAGTTGGACCTATTATTGTTGGGTGTCTCCTACATACATATCTTAGACTCCCATATCACCTAGGAACTAAAGTGGGAGGCGAGGGCGGAGCTAGGATTTTACTTTACTCCGGGCTAAACTTAAAATGTCCTGAAAAAAATTATACAACACTAGATTTCTAACAATAGGTCACCTTGTTTTATATAGACCAATCAACTTATGGATACTCCCTGCCTCCCTGGTCCTATAGAATCCTACACCTTTCTTCTCAAGATGTTCTCAGTATAGACTAGCTGCTTACTAGAAACTGATTGAAATCCTGTTAACTCATTGCTTGTTCTTCTTCTTGGCCATTTGAATGGAAAAGTGTAAACAATGATAGTTAATGTGAATTATGTGATCCTCATCTCATAAAATAGTTGCAACTATAAGCGACAAAACCAGTATAATTGACACAAACAAAGCATTATTGTCTTAGACGATCAAACACAATAGAGCCTTGTGTCACACTGGCATATTGATATAGGTGTATCTTACACTACAAAAATTTGTCAGATTAGCGACGTTCCAAAACGTCGCTAAACTCGGTAAAAATGTCGCTAAGTTAAATTAGCGACGTTTTGGGCGACGTTTTGGAAACGACAGTAAAAATGTATCGCTAAACGAGAAAACGTCGCAAAACATCGCTATGGTGACGTTCTTTAGCGACGTTATTAACGTCGCTAATTAGCGACGTTATTTGCGACGTTTTAACATTGACGCTAATTAGCGATGCAAATGGCGACGTTATCTTGTGGTCGCAGTTTAGCGACACTTTTGCAACATTTTGGCGACGACGTGCTGATATCCGATTTGGTGCCATGTGTTGCCACGTCAGCATTTTAGCGACGCTTTTAGCGACATTTATTAACGTCGCGAAAATTTAGCGACGTTCTAAAATGTCGCTAAGTTAAAAAAATAAAAAAAAGGTTCCAGAATGCAAATGGAGCTGGAGCCTGAGCCAAAATACAGAATACAAAATACAGAATCCAATCCCTGGGTTCGCCGACCCCCTCGGTGGAACACTCAACACCGGCACGCACAACACATTCCAGAATATACAAAAAATATAAAGAAAAAATACTATCCGCAACGAACAATGTCAATATATAATATCCTCAACGAACAAAGTCAATATTCGCAAATATGTACAAAGTCAATATCCTCAACGAACAAAGTAAATATCCCCAAATATGTACAAAGTAAAAAATATAGTACAGTCCGAAAAGTGCAAAAAATAAACTACTGATCGCCTGGAGCTGGACCCGATGCTGGAGCTGGACCAGGTGCTGGAGCCGGAGCTGGAGGAGTAGCGCCACCAGATGACTGTCGTCGCAACGATAGGATCGTCTGAAACTCCTCCGGTGACAACAGGTGGACGAGCATGTCCTCCCGTGCACCGTCGGATATAAACGATGCTCCCGACGTACCAGCAGACGGTCGCTCCGTAGCCATCTCCTGGAACTACTGCATCTGCTCGACTAAACGCTGCGTAGCCTCCTGCGTAGCGTAGGTCATCTGTCGCAGCACCTCAGTAGTCTCCTCAAGCCTCTCGAAGCGTGAGATGAGCGCATAATCATCTGTATGCGCCCCCCTCATCTACAGCATCTCGTCACGCAGAGCTGCGATCTGCACATCGACACTCTGCTGGTAGCGGAGCGACTCCTCAGTCTGTGCGGGGCCGGGCACACTAGTGGCGGTCGTAGAGGCCTGTGACGCAATGAAGGCACCATAGGAGCCCGTACCATAGTACGTACCCCTATGCATGCCACCAATGGCCCTCATCTACAGCTCGTCATCTGACTGAGCTGGGGCGTCCGGGGGCTACTGGGAAGTGCTAGCACCAGCTCCCTCTGACCGTGTCGGCCCGGCCTCCCTAAGCCTCAAAAACTCGGCCTAGAAATAACATCTATATGAATTCTCACGTGGTCGCTAAAAATTAATATTAATGAACTAGCATTAAGTAAAACTTCTAAAACTCGGCCTAGAAATAACATATATATGAATTTTCTACGTAACTAAAAATTAATATTAATGAACTAGCATTAAGTAAAACTTACGTAGGTGTCCCGGGCCTTGTCGTCTACGAACCGCTCCCCTTCGTGTGCGTGGCGAGGAACAAGGTCACGATATTTGGGTCTTCTTTCGATTCAACCTGTTACAAAATTATTATATAATTTGTCAGTTAAGTTGAAAGAAATATATTACTATAAAGTATTAATTATGGGTATACGGCGAGATACGTAGCATATGGGTGAAGAAATCCATGATAGACCGTGATCCACCACACCACTACGACCCCGCCTGTCGCGCTCTTTTAGACTTCACGGACTTCTCCTTGTAGGCTTCCTCCTCGAATCTCCTCTTCATTACCGCCCAGTCGGCGGCAGAGATCCAACCCTGAATAGGCTCTCCCCGGTGGTCGCGATCCTTTTGGTCGAGGATCGCGTCCCTAATGAGCTTGCTGGCGACGCTGGAAAAAATAACCTCGACAGCAACAGCACAGTGGGGAGGGAAGAAGTATGCCCGCTGAAAAAATTATAGAAGTACGTAAGTTATAACATAACATACTAAATGTTAAAAGGAAATAAACTTTACGTACCGAAAAGTGCTCAAACCAGAAGGCCTTCTTGTTGGCCGGGACATCCCTCCAGTTGATCCAGGGTCCCTCGTAGTTCTGTCGCAGGAATGTACCCAGCGACCGGTGTATGGAGGAGGGATGATATCTGTAAAATAGAAATTAAAATTTATTAACAGGTTTATAATAAATTTAAACAAATTAAATGCAATAATTTTACTTACCGCCTGGTCCGAGTACATGCCCAAATCTCCAACCTCAGATCCTCCTCCGGGCGACACGGAGGATCTGTCTCAAATGGGAGCTGTACCATGCCCCTGTCCCGCCCCCTGTCCCTGTCCCTACCCGTAGCCTGCCCCTCGGCCTCACCCTCGCCCTCGACGTGGGCCTCGCCATCGCCCTCGACCTCGACGTAGGCCTCAGCCTCGGCCTGCTCCTCAGTAGTGGGGTCGACCTCTAGAATACTCGACGGTACTGGCTGCGTAGAAGAAGAAGGCCCTAGCCTCGAACAGCTAGAAGGGAGACACTGCCGGCGACTAGACCGCTAGTGTATACTGGAGTACGGGAGGATGAGGAGTCGGTAGGAGGAGTGGTAGATGGAGACTGTCGGGCTCGTCGACTCCCACCAGCACCGGAACCAAAGGATCCACGTCGAGCCATATCTAAAGAAATACAGAAGTATACCATACTACATCTGAAAAAAAACAAAAGTATACCATACTACATCTGAAAACGTCGCTAAGTAAACCATACTACATCTGAAAAAAATAAAAGTAAACCATAGTACATCTGAAAACATCGCTTATTAACGTTGCTAAAACAAAAGTAAACCATACTACATCTGAAAAAGCAAAAGTAAACCATACTACATCTGAAAATTAAACATATTCAATCCTTTTCTGAAAATTCATCTTGTTCCGATTCCTCTTCCTCTTCACTTCTATCAACTTCATCTTTTTCTTCTGATACTTCTACCTCTTCCAATTGATGAAACATGTCATGAGAAACTTCCGTTGAAGTCCACATCGACAATATTTGTAATAAGAGGTAGTTCGTCTTCCTGATAAGCTATCTCGTTGACATCGAAGGTATTTCGAGCTTTATTCTTACAGACTGCCCACCAATCTGATCTCCCGGGTCCTCGTTTGGATAGCTGGTAAAGTAAACTAGCTGAGCCTGGCTTGCTAGAACAAACGGCTCATAAGCTTGATATCAACGGCGATAATTTATGTCAACAAGACCATGTTTGTCAACTCTCCAACCTCGACCTTGGATCGGATCGAACCAGTCACATCTGAACAAGATGATCTTACAAGGTTCTATAGCATAATTGTATGTCAGTTCCGCAATCTCCCGTAAGACGCCAAAGAAGTCATTGCCTAGGTCGACGTCTTTGTATTTTGAAGATTTTATGCACAAACAGCTATTCTTCGTAGAATCCAAATCCAAGAAGTCGTCTCTTATTTGAGCATTTGTTGACTTGAACCTGAAACCATTTACGCAGT
Organism: Iris pallida; assembly: GCA_029216955.1. NCBI lineage: Eukaryota > Viridiplantae > Streptophyta > Magnoliopsida > Asparagales > Iridaceae > Iris > Iris pallida. The sequence goes on from JANAVB010019625.1 coordinate 41,990, forward strand.
AACTTGGCCAGGTCTTCACTTGATAAATTATCCCCTTGGCTAGAGTTTTAATATACTCATTCTCAAGGATTGCCTCCGGACGATCAACCTAAATACCATATAAACGATGCTAACTTAATTATTATGTGCAAGTATAAATGTAAAGAAAAAGTAAATTGTGAAGATATTCGTACATATGCTCTCAACCAAAAAGGAAAATAAAGTCTCATTTGCTGTTCTACTTCCTCCTCGGTTGCGTACGGATTGTTGGGCATTACCTCATCCTTAACATGCTGAAAAGCAATGAAGCATAGGTATATTAGTTATATTCAGAAGCAACGAATACGAAGCACGCAAAATAATTTTACTTACCCCTCTAGCTTGTCCACTTCTTCCTCGTCGCAGTTGAGCAATACATATAACATTACAGCGCTAACTCCGTCGTCATTTAGATATATTTTTTCATTTTACCAGATGGTTTTCCATAGGTAGTAAATACTTTCAGCTTTGCCTCAATACTAACTTCATAGCCGGTCATTTCTGGGAGCCCTTGTTCTGTTTGTAGCAATATGAGGCTGAAAATACATGGAACAGAAGTTTGAAATCTTCTCAAGGACATATGTTTCACAAATAGAACCCTCCACCCGTGCCTTATTTTTCACCTTCCTCTTAAGGTGGTTCAACTGTCGCTCGAACGGGTACATCCAACGATAACCTACAGGTCCAGCAACAAGAGCCTCATGGATAAGATGAATCGGCAAATGCTCTATTGAGTCGAAGAATGCAGGAGAAAAAACTCTCTCAAGTTTGTAAAGTGTTACCACAATGTCCTTCTCTTGCTTCTCTAAACGATCGACGAACAACTTGCAAGAACAAAGTTCTCTGAAGAATATGCTAAGCTCTGTTAATGGATCCCAGACTACCGGCGGTAATAATTCCCGAAATGCAACAGGAATTAAACTCTCCATGAATACGTGGCAATCGTGGCTCTTCATTTCGGTCAGTTTACACTCCTTTATGTTGACACATCTTCTAGATTGGAGACGTATCCGTCCGAAAATTTAAGTCCTGGATCTATCTACAAAGTCTCATTTTGTCCTCCTTGTCCAGCGAGTAGATTGCCTTAGGTCACAAAAGCTTTCCCTTTCCGTTGTCTATCATGTGCAATGTAGGGCGTCTGCATATTTCGGTTAAGTCCAATCTAGCCTTCTGATTGTCTTTTATCTTTCCCTTGACGTCTATTACAATATTAATTATGTTATCAAACACGTTCTTCTCGATATGCATGACGTCAAGGTTATGTCTAATTAGATTTGTGCTCCAATATGGCAGATCCTAGAATATACTCCTTTTGGTCCGGTTATGATCTTCGCCAAATCCCTCGCAATGGCTGCTCGTTATAGGATCTTCAACAGCACTTGGAATTTCTTTTACTTGCTCCCATGTATCCTCTCCGGACCACATTGGCGGTGGATCACCCTTCTCCATAGCTTCGGCACGAAATATAGTTCTGTTCCTACGGTACGGATGGTCTTCGGCAAGAACTGCCGGTAACAATCAAAGAAGCATGGCTTTCCTCTGTGTCTCAAACGAAAAGCCTTAGTACGGTCAATGCAATACGGACATGAAATCCGACCATGAGTGTTCCATCCAGATAACATTCCATAAGCCGAAAAGTCGTTGATTGTCCACATTAGTTCTGTCCGCATCTGAAAATTTTGTTTTTTTCGAAGCATCATACGTTTATGCCCCTGTTTTCCATAGCTGCTTCAGCTCATCTATCAACGGCTGTAAGTACACATCGATGTTCTTCTTCGGATTGTTCGGACCGGGGATGATAGTAGTTAAGAACATGTAAGGTGTCTTCATACACATCCAAGGCGGTAGGTTGTACGGAGTGAGGATTACCGGCCAGCATAAATATTGGGAGCCTGAAAGACCAAATGGGGTGAAACCATCAGAGCAGAGCCCCAACCTTACATTACGCACATCAGAAGCAAAATTAGGATATGTTCGATCGAAGTGCTTCCACGCTTCTCCATCAGATGGGTGATCCAACACTCCTTCGGTCTGTTGTCGCTTGTGCCAACTCATATCGGCAGTCTCTTTCACCATGCAACAACCGCGGCATCAACGGCAAGTAGTACATTGAAGCAGTCGATCTTCTAGACTTGCCTGCAGCAGTTGGCTTGTAGCGATCAACACCACAGAATCCGCACACTTCTGCATCCTTGTGATCTTTGTAGTAAAGCATGCATCCGTTCTGACAGTAATCGATCTTGTCGTATCCCATCCAGAGGGATCTCACCATCCTCTTAGAGCGGTAGAAGTCTTTTGGTAACTTGGCACCCTCCGGCAAGATATCGGTAATCAACTTGAGCACTCTATTGTAGCATTCTTGCGACATGTTAAAGTCAGACTTTATGCTCAAGAGCCGAGTGATCACCTCTAACGGTGAATGGTCCTCACAGCCAGGGTACAAAGGAGTCCTTGCATTCTTCAGCAACTCCATGAGCTTCACGGCATCGACATTCGGTGCCACCTTAGCTGCGTCACGATTGTATAGATCGAAACTAGGTCCCGCAGCATCGAGACCATGTTCACGTACTCGTTGTCAACACCAGTTCGGTTGTGAACATTCATATAAGGCTCCGTATAAGGCTCCACATAAGGCTCCGCTTGGAATGCTAAAGGTACAAGCTCTCCGTGTGCAGTCCATTGGTAGTAATTCGGAAGGAAACCCTTTGTGTATAATGATACGTCACATCCAATTCTGGTTGAAACTTCATGTTCCGACATTTTGCACACGGGCACTTAATGTCCATGCCGTCCATGGATTGAGGAAACGCCTTTGCGAATTGGAGGAATTGTTCTACTCCGACGATGTTTTCATCTCGCACAGCGTACATGTCATCTCGAATGCGGTTGTACATCCACGAATGGTCTAGCTAATACATGGATATAGCCATTTCTAGATATCTACAAATGAATAAACTTCAAACTAAAACGAATATACTACATACTACATACTACGGCTGTGACTCGGGACCATTCCTATGAGTCTGGACCATTCCTACTACATATTACATACTAAAACGAATAAACTTCAAAACTAAAACGAATATACTACAAACTAAAATGAATATACTACATACTATGGCCGTGACTCGGGACCATTCCTATGAGTATCGGGATCAAGGAAAATAGACGATGATATAACCAACCAACAAAACTACGTGTTACAAATATCGGCACTATCGGTACGTGGTTTCGAATCAGAGTATCAGATTTTTCAGTGTCAAAAACAAACAATTATTACTAAATTATCAGATTTTTCGGCACTATCGGTGTCCTGACCCAGCCCTCCCGCACCCCTCCCCCCCACACCACCCCTAACCCTAACCCGAACCCTATCCCTAACCCCTCCCCCACCAGCCCCCCTCCCCTCCCCCCCCCCTGCTCCCCTCCCCCACCAACCACCCCTAATCCGAACCCTTACCATAACCCTCCCTCCCTCCAATCCCCCCGCCCTCACCCCCCAGCCGCCCTCAACCCCGCCCCTCCCCCATCACACACCCACCCCTAACCCGAACCCTAACCCTCCCCTCCACCAGCCCCCTTCCTTACCCCCCTGCCCCACCCCCCCAGCCACCCCAACCATTCCCACCCCAACCACCCGTACCTTCTGCCCCTCCCCCCGAGCCACCAGCACCCCCCAACCACCAACACCAAAATAGAGAGAGAGAGAGTCACGTACCGGAGGAGAGTCGCGGAGAGAGTGAGAGTCGTCGGAGAGAGTGAGAGCGCCGAAGAGAGTGAGAGCGCCGGAGGAAGAGAGTGAGATAGTAAAATGGATGGGGGAAATGAATCGGGGGGGGGGGGAGAATTTAATTAATTAGAATTTAGCGACGTCCTTACGAACGTCGCTAAATTAGTCGCTATTAGCGACATCATAGCGACGTTTCGCGACGGCTAACTCATGTAACTAATATACGTCATTGTCACGTCGCTATTTGTGTCGCTAGTAGCGACGGTTAGCGACGTTTCAGTTATACGTCGCCAATGTCAGCAATTTAGCGACGTTATGTGAATGTCGCTAAATTTACGTCGCCAATTAAGAAGATTTTAGTAGTGTTAGAGTATCTTTGTTGTTTATCTTGTTTCCGATATGTGTCAGATAATATATGGCACCACTGGATTTTCTTAGTCTATACTAAAAGCCCAACAACAATGATTATTTGTTCTATGATCACAACATCATACAGTGTCATTTCATCAAACACTAACAAGAATGGCGAAACGCTGACCTGGTCGGGCTTGTAAAACAGAGAGCCCAAAATGGTGGCCTTGAGCGAGGCCAGGCGTCCTCGTCCGCGCTTGAGAACAGAAATTCTCGGGCGCGAGATCCCTGCCGAACTCTGTGACCTTGAGCAGGCGTGTTACTTCTCTTCCTAGTTTCGAACAATTGATGCCAAGTAGTCGACCTCTGCTAGCTATCATTAATGGCTTCTTCTTCCTCGTTTCTTCTCTTCCTAGTATTTTCCCTTGCATTGTTCTCCTTGCGAGCACTCTTTTCGATGTGACGAGCTCGCCTTTACTTTCTACAAGTCCAGATGTCCCAACTTGGAGACTATTGTGAGGAGCCTTTTTAAGAAAGCCTCCGAAAGGACATTGGCAATGACGCTAGCCTCTCCATCAGGGAGAGTACTAGAGACGTGTGACTTTAGCCATAATTAATG